>VYZV01008126.1:88987-102837 GCA_013401275.1 Pandion haliaetus | reverse complement strand
CGGGAGCACGGGAAGGGGCTCCGGGGCGGCGGCGGTCCCGTTACCGGCTCTGACAGAAAACCCTGGCTCTGTCGCCTTTTCCCTTTCTTTTTTCCCCACCCGAGTGACTCGGAAGTTTCTCCCTCCCAACGGCCGTAACGCGGGTGAGCGGCCCCGGCTCTCCGCTGCCCCAGGGAGGAATCGGGCCGAAATTCTCCTCATCCAGCGAGCGCTTGCTGTGCTTATTTTAATACCTTCGCTTTACCCACGGGCCCTGTTTGCGAAATAAAACGGGAAGAAAGGTAGGAAATGTTTTTCCTTGTTTCACCTCGAAATAAAAGAAGTGAACCAAAAGGAAAGAGGTTCGGAAAAGGAACTCTAGGAAACGCATCAATGGGAAACATGGAACGATATCGCTACCAGGCACTGTTTACCCTGTTCTTTGATGTGCATGTTACAAACTGACATCAGTCAATCCTTGCTTCTGAGATCTGGTGGCCCGAAGGCCAGATCCGTCGCAAGGTCCGCACAGTCGCGCCTTTTGCCCCAGCCAGGGTCCGACTGCGGCGTCGGGCACCCACGGGGTGACCGTCAGGGGCTGAGGGTTAAAGGCAAGCTCCTCCAGGGGTTTGGTCTTAACTATTGACAGCAGAGAGATGTGTTGTTTTCAAAGTAAATTAAAAAAAGCAGCCCTCACCATGAAAACTTTAATCCTGTTTTTAAATAGGAAGACACGACTGACTTACAGGCTGCATACCCTCTTGCTCGGTTGTCATTAAAGAAGTTGTCGCCTTTCATTTGCAGAAAGCTGTGAGCCGAAGGTCTTTAAATTTATAACTACACTTCACTCATCTATCTTGTCAGGCAGAGGAATGTTTCCTTGTACTTCATCTGGCTTCCATCTAAAAAATGCCTCGTGGCGAAAAACGCATACAATGCAGACACAGACATACTCTGCTCAGAAAAATCAGGTACACAAATTGCATAAACAGGTACACGCAGCTGTGCAATGTGCAGCTACACATGCAAGTCCTTAGGTTGGCTGCTCTCATTTAAATAAGGTTTCTAAACACTTTTAGAGTAACTTAATTTCTTTTTCTCTCAACAAAGAGCCTGGGAAAAGCTTTTTAAGCAATAGTTAATAAATGCTATGGTGTCATGAACCTGAAACCATGTCTCTAAACCATGCATGAAAAACTATGAAGACAAAGTTCCCCTCCTCCTAACTCAACTTACCTGGAATACGTTAACAAACCTGATGGATTTGGGCATAGTTGTCTTGGTTTGCTTTGTTTTTCTACAGGTCAAGTATTTGAGCCCTTTGCATTTCTGAGACACCAAAACTTTTAAGCTTCAGGGTCAGGAGTGGCAAATGACATCTCTGTTACATGTATTGTTCATGCATAAAATAAACTTTTCTTCTTTCAAATGTATTCTTGTGCCCAACTCACCACACATTTTTTAGTCCCACTTCAAAACTTAGAAAAAATAAACAGAACTGGAATGTATTCCACATATTTATACATATATATAGATGTATAATTTATGTGTATGTCTATCCATCGATATCTTAAATATATATAATGTGAATCAAATGCCTATCATGTATTTAACATGAAGACATTCCTGAAAAATGTATGTATATATGCATGTGTATCCCAATGTGCTTTCTATACAGACTTGCTCAAAATTTGACTATGCTTTGAGAACATTTGAATTCATAGATGTAGCGTACTTTTAAAAAATGTGCACTCTTTTACATGCAAAGAACTCACTTTCTCTGAATTATAACAGTTTTCTAGATACTTTTACAAAGGGTCCCATATTGTTTGCAGTTGCAGGGAACGATACAAAGATTTAGAAGGAGCAGGAGCAGGCCCCTGTGAGATAACTGTCCTATCTGTAGGAGTATTTCAGACTGTGGTCAGCAAGGTACTTAGCACATACCTAACCAGAGTATTCACATACATGCCTAAAATTAGCCAAGCACATAACCACTGGGTATGAAAAATCAGTGGTAGTAAAGGCCCTACCTAGTATCATCTGTGCACACCTATTTTCCACTGACTGTACTTGAAGCTTTGAAGCTGCAAGAAGTACTCTGTCAGGCAGCATAATTTCTCCTTACTTTTCAAATTAAAGGTGTCTGCTTAGCCTTCAGCGTTACCTTTAAATGGAAAAACATCCTTTTGCCTCCTACCACCATATTGTTTGCTGTTTCATGCCCTTTCACCCCCTTTTTGAGAGTGTATTTCTTTTTTTTATAATAGAAATTCAGGTCATCCTCGGATTTAAGGATTCCACGGGCTGCCAAATGATTGAAGTCACATACTGCTGTGACATTTCAAGACGTTGTTAAACATAGTTAATAGTTTTTCAAGCAGTAGTTTAACAACAGCTGCAACTTTTCCAGTTCATCTGTTGCTGAACCTTTATAAATTAAAGATTACGCTGCCCTTAAAAATTATGAACAACTAAAGCAGCCGTATGAAATTTCTGAGTACTTTTTAAGGATGGAAATGGAATGGTAGATGGTTCAGCCTTATCAAAGAAAAATGGTGTTCAGAATCATATACCTTAATAACTCGTGTTTTTCAGTTCGCATATGATACAACACTTGATTATTTTATGTACACTTTAGGAGTCTGTTAAACTTTATTCTGTTTATGAGTCCACTTGCTGGTGATCTTGTTCCATTTGGATTTTGATTGGCTTTTTAAATTAATTTGTAGTATTTCTGTTTCTTTAGTATAATCCCTGGACTAAAGTCTACTTTCCTGTACATCCTGCACATCCTTACCAGTTCCATTGTGAAAAATGAGGGCAGAATTGAGTAGTGTATCATACAAAGCAAATAGCCTGATGAAATGCTCTCTGTGTAGAGATTCTTTCTCTAACACAGAGTTTTATAAACACAGTGTGTTTGTAAAAAATAGAATTAAAACTTATGTGATTTCCAAATCAACAGCATCAGATATAAGACTGTTACAATCAGAGCCTTATTTATTCTTTGCATTTCTTCATTTCTAAAATTCTTAGTAGTATTTTTTGTTGAACTTACTTTTAGGGGTTTGGGAGAGTTTTCTATCCTTAGCCTTCTATTTTGCAGAATTTTGACAGTGTTAACTGCTTTGTAGTGATTTTCTGTTTATATCTTTGTGGGAAAAGGAAGTAGAAAATATTCCTTGTTGGTGACTTCTGCTTTTTGTTGGTTTCATTAAATTCCTCACCTCTGCTTCCAGAGCCTGAAGAAATCTTTTTCTTAAATTTGAGCACTTGTGTAAATGTACTGACCAGCACAAAGTAAAAATCTTATAAAAACTCCTTTGGGACCAGGCATGTTCTGGCAGAGTGATGATGGCACATGATCAAAAAGAAGGCTCTTTGATCTCTAGATGAAGTGATTCAGTGAAGTTTTTGATATGCCATTCTTAAATGTCACCATCTCAGTCCATCGTGAGTGGTGGAGTATAAGAAAGGATTGAAATATGACAGTCCAGGAACACTTGGGAGTCTCTGTTGAGGATATAATCACCCACCTGCTCTGAGCAAGAGTGGACAGTGGGTACTCAGCAGGTGGGCACTCAGGTTGTGTGAAAATATCGTGGTCCTTAATAGACTTCTGTGTACAGGGTACAGCTGCATTGATGCCTGCAGCGGGGGGTTTAAAGCCAAAATTTGGCTTTCATGGTAACCATTCAAACACAAAAGCGTTGAAAAAGACTGACAACTGAGAGTTAACACTGTACATGATTTAAGGGGAATTTGATACACCTAACTCCTAATGGAGGATAATTGACTTTCTCATATATATCTTGGAGATGCCTCTCGTCGTTGTTGGTTTTGAAAGCCAAGCAAACAGGCGATTGATCTGTTTGCAGCCATAGGCAGTGATTGCTGGGGACGAACTTCCAAGGCCTTTGGAGATGTTGGACCTGTCACGTCCTGGGGAACAAAAGGCCCTTGAGAAAAGCCTCTGTGAAGATGGGTGGGATTTTTGCAGTCATCTGTACAGTGTCCCTCCTGATAGTGTAATTATTTTTTCAGGTCTCAAAATTTTGTCGTAAGTGTTGCGGTATCAGGTGATTTTTGTACAGCTTTTATTTTAGGCGTGGAGAAGAGCGAAGTGGTTTAGTTTTCTTCCTCCACCGACCGCATCCAAAGCATTCCTGAGCTGCTTTAGTTCATACTGACAGGGGAGAGGGGAGACTGTGATAAACGGTTCTGCTCAATTGCCCACACATGGGTGTCTGCTGCTGTCTGAGATGCCTGAGTTTTCCAAAATATCCTCATGGGTTGACAGACATGATGCAGGGCCTGTAGGAATCTCATCCTTTTCTTGACTGGCTGCTAGAAATTGAGTGTGGTATCCTACGGCCTCCCAAATAGCATTTGTCCCCTATGGATGAGTAACTGAATTGTGTGCATATTTACTAAAGAGAGAGTTTTTGTGAGACTTAAAACACTGAGTCTCACAGTTAGAAAATATTAACCCTAACAGTAAATNCTTTTTTTTTTTTTTTTTTTAAACCAGTGCACTGAATGTATAGGGACTGCGTAATGATTTCTGAATATATGTAATACTGAGCAAATCTGAGAGGTGGGAAAGACATGTAGGGTTTTGTAGTATGGTAAAAATAAGCTGAAGAAAGCTTCGCTGGCAGAGGCAAGTTTTGATCAGATCACTTATTCTGCATCTCATAACTAATGGAAAGACACAGCATTTCAGTTACCACTTTTTCCTTTAACACACTGGCTTTTGGCAGAAGTAAACAGCACAAAGCAAAAAGACATACATTTTATGTCTACCTAGTAAATCTGCAGGTAAAATGCTGGCAAAATAATGTACTGATGTGATAAGAGCAAGCAAGAGATACTGTAAATGCAAAGTGAAATTCCATAAGCTAACATATACTATGTTTATCTCTGAAAGAGAAAAATGTTTACTGATGGATAGTTTCACAGGGAGGCTGAAGGTTAAAAAAAGAGGTAGATAACTGACTGTTACAATTTCTGATTGATTGTATTTTGCTTTTGGAAAGAGGGACTGTTAGATATGTAGTTTATCCTCAATGAGTTCATGGACAGCCTTGTTATTTTCAATTTATCCTCTTTTTTTTTAATTATTTGTTTAGTAAAGACAGGGAGTTTAGAGTTACCGAAAACAGGCACAAATTACTTGCTCAAAGGATCTTTATGCCCTAAGTAGAAAAATAATTGAGAATAATTTTTCACTCAGTAAACTGGACAAAAAATACTAACTATAAAGAAACAGAAATGTATATGTATTTGTATTTAAAGACTATTATATTAAAGTACCTTAATATGCAGCAATGCATAAAGTGAATCTTTAAAAAGCAGGCACAGGTGATAGGCTAAGATGGAGTCGTATTGGGCACCTGAAATAGTACATTGATATGGGAATTATATCACAGAAATGAGAGATTTATATGAATTTGTAGATTGACTGGATGTCAGTGTAAATTGGCAGGATTTTTTTGCAGTATAAAACAACAGTTTGCTCTTACTGCTTTCTCATGTACTTGGATAACCCTTGGGCTATGGTAACCTTGTAATGTCACAAAGGAATTATTACAATCCAAATCATGAGTCTGACCAAGCTGCATCATTCCACTCTCATGACACAAAGTTACCGTGAATGTGTCTTAACAAATCACCTAATACATGTTTAAATCTGTCTCTCATGGCCAAAATGAAAGAATTGGAAAGTATGATTAAAGCAAAATAACTGCAAAGTATGGTTGAATTAGGCCTCAAATTATTGCAGTCTGCTATTATATTGTATATAATATAGTATAATAAATACTATATTATATTATGCACAAATTTGGGCTTATCCAGGTAGCTACATGCTAGTGAGAATCATTCACAAATTATTCTTGTTACATGAGTCTCGTGTTTATTTTCATCCGTGATGAGCCCTTTACTAACTATGGACGCTACGGATCAAAGATACAGGTGTATTGAAGTTCCTAGGGATACCCGTGTGCACCTAATGAAGCCCAGAGTCTAACTGCACGAACTGAAAGCGTCAGCTATTTGGCACATGTACACCAGGTGCTTTCAAAGATCCCAACAGGCACTTGGCTGCATGTTTTTGGCACCTGAATTCCCATGGGCATATGACTCCTACTATTTTTAAAAGTGGAGACTTCAGCAGTTTGACCAAGTTAATGATTGGTACTTTAGATTTCTGTAGCATCTTAGGTAATATCTGCTATTTTGAAAATTCATGGCTGCTTAACTTCTTTATGGACCACTGTTATCTGTTCAGCCTAAACTTCTGCAGCACACACTGGCCCCATTTGTGACCGATTTGAGGTATATCATGCTTTCAACTTCTGTTTCACCTCTTTAAACCTGTCTGTGTTATTTATATTCCTGTATGCTGATTCTCATAGTAACATGGGAATATCATGGATAATCATTTCAGCAGTATCTGTTGCTTTAAAAAAAAGTTATTAATAGAAGCATTTTTTCTTTGAAAATGCCTTACACCAGTGAAAAAGAAACAGCCTGAATTTTTTGGTTGGTTGGTTGGTTTGTATTAATTAAAAGAAGAATGCAGTTTTAGTGAAAGAAATAATCATAATGCACTGTTCTATTTTCAAAGCTGGGTCCTGGAAAAAGAGAATTGGAGCTGATATACTGTGGGTCTTCTACATTATTTGTAGGATTAATGAACCTTTCAGGTGCAGATTTGAAGTGTCATTAAACAATCCTACTTTACAGCATTATATGCAACATGCCTCCATAAGCCATAGAAATTGTTCGTAGACTCTGTGCTCTTTGGGTGAAGCACTGAGAAGATTAGTGAAACATTACTTACTCCAATGTCTTATCTTTAAACTAGCACCTAAGGGAGAAGAAACATCAGCAATTGAGGTGGACGACTATGAAATAAACAGTCTATACTCAGTGTATGTTATTTGTTTACAGTGGTACATTGTGAAAATTGCATTTCTAGGGTGCACAGTAACAGAGGTATACACATTAACCCATGTTTCTCATCTACAATCTACAGCTACAATATTTTGACTTCCTGTGTACTGTGCATGTTATAGTCAGCCTCTAATGTAAACCATGCACATATATTCAAAGTGGTTACAGTAGAAGATAAGTGTTCTTAGTCACTGTTCAGTGATACCATTTCTCAGTACTTAATCATCTGTCATTAGCTGGGATATTTAAAATATCAGCTTGCTTTGTTAAAATATTTTTCATTAAATAGCTGCATGAACAACAAGACTTCTAAAAGTTAAAAATAAGTCTTAAATAGGAAACTGAAAAAATGGCTTGTATCCTCAGAAAGCTTTGCTTAGCCATGTTTTGAATGTGATGCACCGAATGCAAACATATTTCAGTCATTTCCTTGTCTTATTTTCAGCTTATATATATTATTGGCAGCATAGACTGGGACATTTCCCTAGTACTGAGTACTGTAAGTTGTCCTTTATAACAATATCATGTTTTGTTAAAATCTTACTGATATTAGTCTTTGGTTACAGGCAGTTTGCACCGTGCATCCAGTGTTCCAGAGCGTGTCTATAACATGGGGATTACTGAAAATGATTCTGCACCAAGAACTCCCTATGGTTTTTCATATTACCAGTCAAACCAGGTGAGGAAAAGAAGGCAATGAATAGAAATAAATATATCACATGCATAGTTTATTCATTTTGTTACCACAAATAATAGCATGTGGACGGTGTTTCAAGGTTTGTTTGCTTGCTTATTTGCTTTTTAAAGCCTGATTTCTAGAAAATGAGGTTTCTACAGCTGAGATCTGTTAACATTTTACCCCCTTCCAGTGACTTCTGAGCCCAGTGGCTAAATTTAATTCAGTCGTACAGACAGGCTTTTTGCAATCCTGTTGGCTTTGTGAGAATTGGCATCAGGGTAGAAAATGAAACAACATATTAACACCCCACTAAAGCAAAGGCTGTGACAAGTCAGATCTTCATCCGTCCCACCAGGCAGCAGGTCAGTCAGCATATCTGTAACTCAAAGGGGCCAGAGGCCGTGCTGCCGCTCACAAGAGTTGGAGGTTGCTAGAGGAAATCCAGCGATCCCGCGAGGTAACAAATGACATGGGGAGGAGCTGGGAATGTGGTGAAAGAGGTTAGGGAATTAAGCATCCAAAAGCACAGGAAAACAGATTGCTTTAGTTTCACAAGGACAGGTAGAATGTTCCTTAACATTTAAAATAATCCTGTTTTAACCTGTTTTAGCATTACAAGAATTTCAGCAGTAGAGTCCTTGCAATACAATGGTGTTTCTAAACTGTCTAATCATAAATTCCCTTGTTGTTTTGATCAACTTTTCTTGGGTCACAGCCTGAATACTAAGATAAATAATTGGTTTCCTGCAGGGTTTGTGACACAGCTCATAACTGGCATGAACCTATTTGAGGGAGCAACCATATGACTTGAAAATCAACACACAGCTCAATAGCAACACTGCTGCGTGATCAACTTTCATAAACTAAAAGCAATTCAGCTTGAGAACAGAAATATTTATTTAATAAATAACTGTATATGGATGGGCTGATTCTTTCTTAAGTTTAGATTACTCAAGAATGACTTATTGTCATTAAAGGAAATAGCCCAGCTTCTGTCCAGTTAGTGAAGCAGCTCTGGCTCTGTATGGGGAGAGTTAGAACCATTTACTTAAATACATTTCCTTCTCTATCCTCCTATCCTCTGTTCTCACCTATCATCCAGTATATAATATTTAATGTGAATCCCTTCTCTCTAGAAGAGAGCAACAAGAGGGAATCTGGAGGTGACATAGGAACCACAAGACAATACTACAGTTTTCCAGGCAGGGGAGAGGAGAATTAAAAAAGAAAAGAGAGAGACTATTTGTCCTGTGTGAGAGCCAGAAAAAGCCACAAGGTCTAGTATTTCACAAAAATATTAATTTCCTTATCCCCAAACAAAAGATAAAGCTATCCTTGCATAGCTTCTGTAGAATAAACAGATGTATCCAGTGATCCTTGCCTTAGCCTACTAGTTTCAGCAACCTTTACTCCTTTTTTGAGTCCATTGTCACCCACAGTAACTTCTCAACAGTGAAATTAAGGGATTTCAGTCTGGCAACTATCTGCTAAGCACTGTCCCTTCAATTAACAACTTGTGTAAGCTTCTCAGCTTACCTTAAAAAATGCCTTTAATATTACAAAACTTTAATACAACATGGAAATGGAATATATGGGGCTTTGATTTATGGCTGGATGTCACTATGCTTACTGATTTTAAAAAAAATTGGGCCGTGACTCCTCTATTTCAAGGCCAGATAGTCTCCCAAGTTGATTTAGTTCTGGAAGGTCTTCAATGGAGTACGATGTCCAATTAAGAGCATAAGAAAAAGGTGGAAAAATTGGCCCCAAATGGCACCTAAACAGTAAGAATCTTGAAGACACATCCTAAAAGAAAGGTTGAAGGAAGTGGGTTTGTTGAGTTTAGAAAAGATAAAATTATAAAGCAAGATGATGATCCATTACTGTCCATGCCCATTAGGAACAGGAAAAGCAAAATCATCTTAAATTGCAACTGTAGAATTAGGGAAACCATTGAGATGGTGAAATGGTAATTTTGGTTTCTTTGGAATGTTATGTAATCTCCTTCATTTTTAAGAGGTTAGACAAACAGGGAAGGGACTATCTCTTTTTACTAGATCCTACCACAAAGTGAACGAGAGGGCTTAATAACCTTGTATTAATAAGGTTAATAGCAATATGCAGACACTTTAGTATAATATTTTAATATCTGACTGATTAATTTTCTTCTGTCTATTGAACAACCTTGAATTTAATTTTAGTAGTAGATGTGGGTGTTAATCCCCAAGGAGTTTCAAACTGAAACTAAAATCTCCATTAATAAGCAGACTGTTCGCTACCAGGCACAATTGCCTTACGCACCTATTTTGAGTTAATGACAGAAGTCTAGATGCTTAGAGTTTGTCTCCTAATGTTTAGACCATTTAATACACAATTTTGGTGATGTTCACATTTTGTTTTCTGATTCTGAGAGCAGACCTTAGAATTTTTATCTTTACTTTTTTGGTTTGGTTTCTTTGCTATTAATCCTAAATGCTGTGATCTTACTGTGACTCCTGTTCTTTTATGCACCGTTGAACAGGTGGCCTCACCATCGTCTTATACAAATGGCTGGGGGACGAGGATTACTTACAAGGCAATGGAAGAGAGAGCTCAAAGGCAGCCTCTGAAGAGACTAGAGGTTTCACCCCAACAAAGTCCTGAAAGATTGGCATATGTGTCCAATGATTTTCACTATGATGGAGGGATTTCAACTGGATTCTCCATGAGGCATGGAGATAGCAGGAGATCCAGCGGGACCGTCCCACCAAGATATGCTCGGTCTGAGATTGTTGGGTACACTCTTCGTGATTCAGTGAACAGGGGACGCTTCTTTAAGAGACACTCCCACATGGGGGGTATTAATGATGCCGTCCTTGATGGTGTCTACCCCAGTCCCACTGTACCTCTCTATCATCAAGCAGGCAACAGTCGCAGTATGACCAACCTTCTGGAGAAGGAGAACTACCTGACCTCAGGCAGTGCGATGGGACAAGTGAGATCACCAATTGCTTCCCGTTTGGGGTCTCAGAACAGGCAATCTTTAAGGCCCAGCTGGTACCAAACTACTTTCAGAAGCACACAGACCAGGAAGGAAGCTTCCCAGCCAGCTTCAATAACCAGTGTCACTGCAGAAACAGATGGGAAGAGGATGCCATTGACCGCTGCTGTGGCAGCAGCAGGGAGAAATGGTTTCCTGCAGAGTGAACAAGTCGCCATCAATGGATCTCAGCAAGGGTAAGCACAAGGCAGGACCTGCTTTGGTTCTGGGGTGTCACAGCTGAAAGGAACCTGTTTGTTTAAAAAGAGAAAGTAAACTGACAGCTTATGGTTCAGCAGCCAACACAATCTATGAAATGTCAGTGCAGAGGATGCAGAATGTAGATCTGCTTTTAAAAATCCACTTCCAGTGCAACAGAGGAAAGGGAGAAAAAATTTATGTGTATGTACATACTGCAGGGTCCACACCTCATGCTCAGGTTTGGGCCCTCCCTTTTGCCAAGAGTTAATCAATTTTATAAGGAGGCATGAAGTAGTCACTGAGTAATTTACAACCTAAGTCACAATACACAGTAATGTATTGGCAAATTTTGTGCTCATAAGAGATCGGATGATTTCAGCACTGGGTCTCGTGAGATTAGGTCAGAAATCTACCAGTGAAGCAGCTTTTGGCAGATTGACAATTTCCAGTTAAAAATCCTTCATGGTTTCAAGGAAACTTTTTAGTTTTGATAAACGTCAGTTAAAACACAAGCTGGAATTTCTCTTAGCTCTGTAGCACCATCCATCCCTGGAACAAGTACAAACTGGTCTGAATTTCAGGGCCCCAGGGTTTTTTAATACCATGAGATCCTACATGCTCTGAGGACTCTATCTTAATTTGAAGCCCTGTTAGCTCCATGGCAGAAATTCCCAAAGCTGCCCCAGATCTCAGGAAAATTGTTTAAGATCTTGGAAGCACTCTTTTTTTTTTTTTTTCAAAATTGCTTCTTTTTTCCCCTGAAATTACCTTCCAGAGAAGATTTCAGAATGTCTAAAATCAGTTCCATTTTCAAAAGAGAAAATTTATCAGTTCTGATATACCCCTCAGAAGTGAATTTTTTTTTCATTTTTTAATAATCCTGAATATTTCCAGAGGACTTAAGGTTCAATGAACAGAACAAACCACTTGGTAAACAGGAGATGGTTACTTGCAGTGTGTACTGTGGTTTCTGTTGTTTCATAATCCAAATAGGATCCCAAGGTTTCTTATGTAAGTTAATCATGGTGTAATTTACAACAGTATTATTAAGAAATGCCTCTTTTTCCATAACTGTGTAGCTGTTAAGTTCATTTTTTCCGAAGGCCACCTTTCTTCTTTTTCTAAATTTGTTGTGTGAGATGAGACATCATCCCATATCACTGCTATGTACAGATCAGTTATTTTCTGTCATCAACTACATGTTGTGTTTTATGACTAGATTTACAAATATATAGAGTCTTGTGTCCACATGAGATCTGGATCAAAATTTTCACTCTGGGTGATGCAGGAGTTAAGAGATTTGATATTAATGATGTGACTCTTAAGTATTCAGTCTTTACCACAAGTAAGTCCAGAAAAAAAACAGCTGAGAGCTCACAACAGCTAAAGATTTGGGAGTAGTAATGTTGAAAATAGGTACCTGGGAGGACTTTGTTTCTCAGTAAGACAATTTACAAACAGGCATATATGCCATTGACTTAATCATTTACTTAACTTTAAGCACATTCTTGAGTACATTTCTGAGCCACAAGCAGCAATTTTTATATTTAATTTTGTGTAGGAGCAATTTTGGTTCTTCTTTGGCAGGTGCAGACACTGGAGTCTGGTTGTCTGCCTGAACAAAAATCAACCAAAGTGGTTTTCATACCTGCAGATGTAAACATCTATCTTCAGTCATTGTGCAAGTGGCTTGCTTGAGACCATGCTGAACTCAGGTGGAAGATTTGTGACCTAATGGAAATCTTTTTGACAGCACAATTCCTTAAGTGCTAGTTTTTAAGTTCATCTTTTGCTGGAAATTACAGAGGAAAACAATTGGAAGTGCTGTGAAAGCCCCTTAAGTTCCTTTTGCAGATGTTTACAGATGTCATTTATATCAGCACTTCTGTTTAATTTACTTGTACATATCTTGTTCAGATTTTCAAATACCCTTGGTTCTAGTTTAGTTTCATAGCTAGGTTTTTGGGGGAGTAAGGGGCTCTTTATTCTATCCAAAGTTTAAAAAATTCTCTGTAAAATATAATAGCTTATATTAGTGAAGAGGCTGATGAAAAGCAGCATGTAACATACAAATCCACAAGAGATTTGCACCACTAGATTCTTAAATGATGAGGAAGAAACTGTAGCCATTTTAGCTGACTGAAGTCAGTATTTGTTACACATGCTTATGTAATGACGTGTGTATGGTATCCACATACATTATTACCATTTTCAGACATCTAAAATACACATGTAATAAACCCCCTTGTAATTCTCACCACTGGAAGGGCTTGATGCAGAAGTCCTGTTGTTATTGTAGTACATTCTGGTTCATCCACATCTAGCTACTGTGCAGTTTAATGTAGAATTAAGTATTTAAAACATAATAGAAAACCTTTTGGTTTGGCATATACACTGCTGTCAAATCAGAACTATTTCACTCAAGTCCATCATTCCACCAGTAGCACAATAATTTCTTTTGATAAGACTTCTCAGTTTAAGAAGTTAGTAGGGACTTTCACATTTCTTGCCATTTCCCATTCTCTTTGATTTTAAGGCTGCATTATCTGATATACTGCTCCCTTACCTCTTGCTCCCTTAATAATGGAAGGAGGAAAAAAAGGTCAGCCTGTTTTCTGAGTAATTTGATTTTTCCAGAAATTTATACTTTTTTATGCAAATCAAAATTTAGGTCCTTCCAAGGTTAATTAAGAGGATGTAAAATAGTTGTGTGAGGTTAAAAAGAAGCAGTGGACTAGCTGTGTATAGTATTTGAAATGTATGTAAAAGCATGTCAAACTTTCTGTAGAAGAATTAGCTCATGCTACGAAATCAAAGTAGAAAAATCAGAGTATAGAGATGCTATCTCTGTATCTTCTGGTAAAGTGAAGCAGTTAAAACCATCCTCATATTAAGGGCTTAGGAAAGAGAGAGATTCAACCTGAAGCTGTCTGAGAAACAGCTGCTCACAGAATCTGACTTCTAAACGTATTGAGAGCTGTCACAAAATAATTGGAAATGGCAAGAAAT
>VYZV01008126.1:46074-78304 GCA_013401275.1 Pandion haliaetus | reverse complement strand
ATATACCCCCTTTGCATGCAAGTTTATTCTCCCACTCATTGGTCTTTACTTGGTACTTGGAAGTGCCAGGCATCCAGAAGAGAGGAATTCCTCCCTGGAAGTGTGGAGAGTGATCACTGCCGTCAGTGGTGTTAGCTCTGTTTAGCTTATGTTGCTTTGGTAATGGAGAAGACGATTGCTGCGGATGGGCAATGTGCATGCAAAGCCATGGAAAACTGCACTTCTCAGTCAGGCATTTTCTAACTATATAGAGATCTGACTTTAATTACGTGGATAATTGTGCCCCTTTTTTTGCCCCATTTCCATGTCCTCAGATCAGGGCTGGTGAACTCTTATCACCCCCCTTCTGCTCCTCTTCAGGATATCATGTGCCAGGCAGGCTCCTTCACTCATTAACTTCAAGGAGTTTGAGATTAGGTCGTTCAAACTGTGGGGGAGTCTTTTTGCCACTCTGATTTGATTTTGGATATTGCAGGTTTGTTGTGGAATTTGTCTTCCAATGACCAGCTGAAGCACCTGTTGATAAGAGAAGCCCTGCAGACACTGACCGAAGCTGTTCTCATCCCTTACTCGGGCTGGCCGGATCGAGATTACCCAAAGTCAAGTGTTTTACCTGACCCTGATATCTTCTACAATGCCACAGGATGCTTGAGGTGAGCACTCAGTCCACAGGTACCCAAAACAATAGTGGTGATAAAACTGGCCTGCACACTTATTTTCTTTCTTCCTTTGAACTTTGATGGCTCCAAGAGAAGATTTTGCATAGAGATCATATTTTGAAATGCCTCATGTGCATCAGACTGGAAGAATTACTGCTCAATACAATGAAAAAAGGCTTCTATATATTAATTTGATGGGTACTCCACAGACTAAATATATCCATAACAGAAGATAGTAATCAGAGGCCTGGTTGCAGTGCATAGCTGCATTGAAGTCAAAGAGATCCTTCACTGAGTAACAGCTGTTGGTATGATGTATAGTATTAGCCCATGACTGATGATGATAGTAGTAAGAACAAAGCTTTTTAAATGCTTGTAGGAGTGGTATTACAAATGAGCACTGGAGAAAAGCTAACAGTAACTTCAAAGAAACTTTAAACCTCTGTGAGCCTTTTAAAGATATTTTAAGACTCTAGTGCAAGGGTCTCCAAACTTTTTTGGCCGCACTTTTAAGAACACTCCCTTAGTATATGTATATTTATTTATTTATAAATTATATACATGTACTACTGTACTAATAAATTATGTACATTATAAAACATACATAAAACCAGAAATTTTAAAGGGTGATATAAAGATTAAATAAACACTATTTTAATTTTTAAAATTTTATTTATTAATGGTACAAAAAATATTTCCTTCCCACACCCCAATGGACCATCTTGTGCACCCCTTGGGGAGACCAATGCTGTAGTGGATGTATAGCATGGTGACCTTTGAAGCCTAGGTCTAAAGTTGTATGATCTGCTGATACAAATACAAGAGTGACACTTTCATAGGATGTGAAGTTCTTTGACCCATATAAGTATCATTTATAACCACTTTGTTAATATTTTTTTCATAAACAATTCCTTCTTCATTTTAATTTCTAAAATTTATGAAGCATAAGAAGTGACTATCTACTGGAGTCACATAAAAATATGCCTACTCTAGAAACTTAAAATACTTAAGACTCTTATACATAGCTTGAGTATGTGTCTATACTTCTGACTGGTCAAACAGCTTTATGGTTGCGTTTGTTGAAATGTAACAGTGCAAAACCCCATGAAGAGTCCTAGACTATGGCAGGTAAAGCAGTAAGGTTTATTTCTTTGAAACACAATTTCTTGGTTGTGCCCGAGCAAAACACAGTTATAGGCAGTAATAAGATTTTTATCATCACATGCCTCCGTTTGAGAATTTGATTCTATGTAAACAAGAAATTAGTCTTCTATGAAGAGTAAAGAAAATTCGCTATATTCGCATATCACTGTTTCAGGGTAGCCTCAACAGAAATTTGTTGTCACATATGCTTTATTCAAGCAGTGATAATGCTGTTTACAGTGGATAACTCATTGCGGGCAGTTCCTTTGAGCAGTCTCAGGTTCAGACACCCAGGAGTGTTAGCATTTCCCATATGAAGCACAAAGTTGGAAGCTTTCTCTCACAATTTCTTCCCTTCGCACTTTATTGTTGTATAGCCCTGTAAATGCCATTTGGGCTACCGACAGACTAACATACTTGAAGGATTAGTGCTGTTGTCCTAAGTCCATCAGTGGGACAACTGAAGTGCTTGTGTACCTGGAATTTTCTTTCAAGAGACTGAACAAGTCATCTTCACCTACAGCAATATTAGGTATTAATGGGACCACAGTGTCTTCTGCCATTCGTGCTGGGTAAGTTCTGCTCACGTGCTGCAATACCTGCTGAGTCCCACCAGCTTTACCAGGCATGGGAGCAGTCCTTTGGGTAGTAAGCAGAACATGCTCAGCCATGGCCAAGTCTCTCTTTTTTCTACTCAGCATATAAACCACAACTAATAGGTACATTCAGTAGCATCTCCAAGGACCCTTTGGATAAATACATAGAGTTAATCTCAAGCCATAATCACTTCTCATCTAAATAGATGACTCAGAAAGGGGACATGGTACCTACAAGCACAGAGAAGTGTTCAGTTTTCAGCTGCTGCCAAAGATGCTTACTTTGATGTATCATAATCTATAGCTAAACTGATTAGAAAATGACTTAACCTAAATTAGGAAAAAGCCATTTTTTGAACCAAAGTAAGCCCTGTCCAACTTTTTGCACTAGTTTAAGTAAATTGAGGCCAGGCTGCAGCCATGGGGTGGATTAATAGATTTACAGTTGTGTATTTACTACTGCAATCAGCTAATAGCCTCATGAACACCGTAGCAGCTACTACAAAGAAACACCAAAGGCCTCGGTAAACACACCCCTAAATAACTGAAGTATAAAAATCACATCTTTAATAAAAACACCTTTAAAAATAACAGTCTATAAAATTGTTTGTATTTTTAAGTTCAAAGTCATTGCAGGTTAAGTAAATACAAATATGAGTATCAGAGATGCATGTCTTTTGTTTACACAGTCAAAAACACATTAAAAGACATAGTTTGATATAATTAATGAGTAATGTATGAGTGCAAAGGCATGGCCTGAGTTTTAACTCTTCTTAGTAAAGTACAAGGAATGAAGTTTGAAATTTAGAGCCTGGGAAGCTGCCCGGTTTTGTCTTATATGATGTCCATATTCTAGTCCTTCTCATTTTTAAGAGCTTGAACACTGAATATTATAATTAGAACAAGAAGGACTTGTTAATTCACAGGTAAAGTTGATCTGCAGGATTGCCAACATACTTTCTGGCAGAGAATATTTTTTAATGAGGCTTACCATATTTGTACAGACCAAATATCTGAGATTTTTAAGATTAATCAGTTTGTGTCTCTTTACTGGAAATTAACACACCTCCCAAATAGGTCACTAGAAGTATCCTTCCTTATGTATTAATTTTAAAAAAAAGTCTCTGCACAAAGAAGTGCTGAAAACCTAGAGAAGAGCACACCACAAAGTAAAAAAACTGTGCACTGAGGGAATGATGTTACTAATGAAGATGTTTAAAGAGTATATATATTTGCCAGAATATAAATCTGTAATTAGTCTTCCCTTTTGTAATACTAACATGTTTGTTGTGCATGTTGATAAAGTCTATAGCCTGCAGCTTCTATTACAGGGTAAAAATAGTACTTTGAAGTGCAGTATGTTATGCACGCTACAGTACTTAGTTATAGGAGAATGCCAAAACTTCTTTTCAAAAAATTATATACACCTATTGACTGAAAGGGACACCCACCGTCCAAATCTAACACTGTCATCTGACATGGGCGTATGCGCCATGCCACACAGTTACCAACTAGTAAATTAAAGCTCTCTTCATCCTCTTTGACAGAATTTCAGGAGGAGAAGTGAATCCACATCTAGCAGATAATATTGCAGATACTAACACTGGAATGTGTGAATGACCAGAACATTCCCTGTTCTGCTAACCAGTTATTGCCAGAAGTTTTGTGGAGTCCTGGATCTCAGCTGCCTGTGTCAGTATATGCAGTCACTGATAAGGAAGTCTGACGTTAGAAGCGTTTGTTAATTCCATTCTCTAGGTCTGTACTTTGTTTTAAAGCTTTGCTGCAGACACATTTTTACAGAAATTGCAGGTCACAAAACTTAACAGAATAAAAAGAAGCTGCGTACACCACACAATTCTGCATTAGCAGCTAGAATAAGTAATGGTATTGTTCAGTCCTGAAATATGATAAAAAGCACTGTGCCCTGAACAGGCAGAGTAAGCCAAATCAAAAGACTGGTTGCCTGACAACAAGCTGAACAAGTAAAAATTGGTGTGTTAAACTATCTAGAGGAGTATTGCAGACTTTTGCAGTCAAGTCTTGTTGGATTTGAAAGGTAAGGTCACTTTTTCTTGGCCTGAAAGTCCCACCCATAATAGTTCTGTCTCCAGTTCCAATAAAAATGGGTAGAAACCTTCAAGATACTTAGCTTACTCTTCCATACTCCTCTCTGAGTCTGAAAGGGTAAGATGCCAACAGCATGCAGAATATATGGTTTTGAATATTACTTATATACATAAGTGAATTTCTGGCATGACTCTTCCTCTGATTAAAAGGAAGGCTTAGTAGAAGTCTGTATGTATTATACCTTGAAAGCTGATAATGATCTTGTTCCATTTTAACCTTGAAATACCTGTTCTCAAAAGTTCTGCAATGCTGAACTTTCCAAAATTTATGTTTAGTGGTCATATTTCCTCCTACAAAACATTTCATTTAAGTGTTGGAGCTAGTGATCACAACTGCTGTGTTTCATTGCAAAGTCCTTCTTTTCAATTGCTCTGTCATTGGAGCATCCTGTGACCCTATGTATCCTAATTCTTAAAAATTTTCTAGACAACTCTTTCCAGAGAAGTCAGCTAACCTCTCTGTTCCTGGTTTCCCAGCCAGTAAAACAGAAGTAACACTTCCTTTTTCAGTACTGTTTCTCACACTTTGTCTGTCCCAGCTCCCTTTTAAGCTCTTTGTGAATTACAGTGACCCACGAGGATGGTGGAAAGCTGTAGTTGGAGGAAGTATTATCACTGCACTTCAGACCAGGAGGCTGCATAAATATCTACTTCCATTTGCTCTGGAGAGGAGTGAAGCCAAAGCTCTCACCGTGTGTTGAAAAGTGTAATGACAGCTCAATTTCATAATGGAAGCTTCTAAGAGAGACCGTAAAACAAATGACTGATGATAACAAGTCTTTGAACTGAGGCCTCTTGCACAGCATTGCCATTCCTTTAAGTTTATTTCCATCCATTCTTATCTCCTCCTGCCTCCTCTTCAGTTTATCTGCTCCCCCAGTTCCTGAAAGGAATTGTGTTATTTCCAGCAAGCAGCTTGCAGCCTGGTGCCTGTAGTTACTAAGTAGATCCCTGGATACCTTTCCCTCCCTGTTGCATTTTTGAACTGTGTAAGGCATGAAGGGAATAGAACTTCCCGAACTACCTCAGGAAATTGTTATCACATAATTATGTTAAATTCAAATTATCAGTTTCAGCAGAAGGAGTCCCAGGAGCAAAAGCCCTCTTTTTATCAGTCATGTGGATCATTCACAGCAGTGCGAAAACTTTTTCCAACGTAGTTGGTCAGTATGTGAGTCAGTGATGGCTTAAAGGGAGTATCCCTTTCATTTCGTGCCATTTGCAATCTAACCAAACACGTATTATCATTCTGTTTCTTTCAAAATCACACTTGATTTTACTATGTTGCATTTCTTTGTATTTACCTCACATCTCTGGATCAAAACAATATTTCCCAATAGGGAATTAGCTGATCCTCCACAAACGCCACAGGAACATGGGCAAACAGCTATTTCAGTTACAGATATAGTTACACTGTGCAAGTGTGCAAGAGAGAACAGAAGCAGCAAGTACAGGATAAAATAAATGAGGCACGTAGATAGACACGATGCATTCACATTTGCATGTGCTATAGTTTGGGTATGTCACCGGGATTACCATATTTAAGCATGCCAGAAGTCAGAGATTTTTAATTGTTAGATAATGCAAAACATAAGTTCCAAGTCATTCAGAGGAGAGCATCCCTACCAGCAGCAATCTCCCTAAGGCTGCATTCTCCCCATGCTGCATTCTCCCAACCATTCAGTACCAACACAGGGTAGAGATAGCAGAAATTGGGTAGCAGAAGAGTTTTCCTATGAGAAGACTCTTGATCTTGACTCCAGCTGATCCTTTTTTCCACAGATGTATTTGTCTCAGTGTACTTCTGATGAAAAGCAAATAAAACAAACTGGCACAGCAGACTTTAAGATCTCTAGGGAGCCCTGAAGTCTAACCATGGGGGTAGCCATGAGCCACAGCAGTGGGCCAGCCCAACCATGGGCTCAAGCACTGAGTATTTCAAGGCCTTCAGGAGCTCCACTTCAAGAGAGTCCAACTCCTGAGCTCAGAGGGAGGCATTCCAGTTGTCAGGAACCTCAAATCTTGGGAATCCAAGATGAAGTCAGTTTTGCAATTTTCTAAGCAAAACGTTGCCATTGTTTCAAATTTTTTTTTTTTAATTTACATTTCTGTGACAATTCTCAGAAACATTTATTTTTTCCTAATCTAATAATATTTTTATTTTCTGGAGTTTCTCAAGCTTCAATTAGCAAACAAACTTAAACTGTGAGCTGAAATGCTCTCCTCTGCCTTCAGACCAACTCTGACCCTATTCAGAGTAAGGTGGTTACAACTGTAATTGGGCGAGTGGGAGAGCAGGAGCTCTTCCCTTCCCAGTCCATGTTGTGATGATAAGGAAACAGGGAAAGGTGGAGAATAGAGTGGCCGTATGTGTACAGACATGCACACAGACACACACTGATATCTCTGACTGGATGAACAGCTGAGCATCAACTTCTTAGTGAAGCAGAGTTCAGTAATTCATTTTCTTTGCAGAACAGGACAGTGCCTCTGATTCAGGCTCTTCTCTGCCTCCTGAGCTATAGTGATGTGCCCCACCATATTCATGCTAGACAGCAAGGCCAGGTGATGGCCTCTCCTTGCACAGCCATTCAGCATGATTGTAGTTGTCAAAAGTTCAAGGGTTTTTAGAATAACATACTGTGACAAAATGAAATACTGTATCAGCTGAAGTGTCTTTGGCGAGGGAAATTCCGCACTTATCTTTTAATAGTATTTTTAGTCTGTGTGCCTCAGAAACTATTTTTGCTATGCACTAGAAGGGCTGTAACATGTACATTTCTGTGAGCATAACCATAAACATATGAAAGGGTGACATGCCTCGAATGTGACAAATATAGGTAAAATTAAATTACGAAGTGATGTCTGTAGTGGGCCATATTGAGGAATCTGAATGTTCAGTCTGTGATATATAATTTCATGAGAGAAAAAATGAACTCATAAATAGGGATACTGTTAACAGCATGACCTAAAGTAAAACTATAATTACAATGCATTAGTATTTAATCCGAATATGTACTTCCCGGGAAAAAAAACAGAAGAACTGCATTAACAGCATATAAAACACAACATTCATTTTACAGTCATAAGCCACAGGAAGGTTTAAAGCTCTACCTTGCTGGCTTTGTCATTAATAAAATTTTAAACCATTGTAGTTTCCAGTGGTAAAGTAAGCATGCAAAATAAACACCCTGAAACTATCTAAAGGAACATGTCCCTCTGTTTGTGATGGATGCTAAGATTGGGTTATATTTAATGTTATTTCAAACAAAGAAGCTGGAATGTGATACTGCGTGCAGCCTTTTGGCCTGCAGAGCTGCGGGAGTCCAAAATAATGAGGCCTAGGTTTAGAATTCCAGCATTCCATAATTCAGAGTTTGTTCAGTTGTAAAAATAATTATACCCCAAACTTGTTAGTGTTGTTACTTCCCTGGAAATCAGTAGCTTATTTAGAGCCAAACTTCAAGCAGCAAGCGTGTGTTTGGCTTTTCAAGAGTTTTGAAATCACTTTCATAATTCATTTTCAAGTTGTACTTGGGTTACCACAAAGCTCAGAATATGTTACTTTAAAGCCAGTGGCTTCCTTTGGGTCTGGAGGAAGCAGAAAGCACGTGGCGCAGTGTCTGAGCGGCTGTGGTAGAACAGCAGAAGGCATCTGCAGAAGGCATCTGGCATTTCCCTCTCTGACTGAGCAGCTTCTACTGGCTTCAGCTTTCTTCTGCTTAGATGCCAGCAGCTTCTCTGGGAAGCTGGAAATCAGCTGAGCACAGTGTGTTTTTTCCTCTTCCTTGTCTCACGCTGCTGGTCTGGCAGCGGTGGCAATGGCAGCCACGTCACGATTCATCCCCTCAGCCTCTCGCCCAGTGGCGGGGCCGTGCTGCTGCTCGCATCCCCTCCTGCCCTCCGAGCACCCCTTGGAGCATTTCCACCAGTACATGAATTGCCATGTGAATTTGGCCCTGTAACTGACATTGGTTATCTTTACGTGTCAATGTACAAATGTTGCTACAACTCTCAGAACCTGTGTCTGTTGATGGGTCATCTTGGATCAAGAACTGGTTTGGTGTAGGTAAATGCTAAAGGACACTTGTGTGCATGGACATTTTTACAGATATCTTTCCTCTGATATTTTGCCATAGCTACTGTCCTAAATACTAAAAATGGAATAATGGAAAAAAAAGTCCGGTTTGTTTGACTGTTTAAAAAGGATTAATTCAACTTTGAGATGAAGATTGAGTCTGGTCTTTACCTTATCCATCCAAACAGAACAGTTTGGTTTTTTGGAGTATTTGTTTTCATCTGGGAGTGCACTGAAGTGGAAGTTTTACTCAGCAGAGGCTCAGATTATTTTACAGCTCCGAAGAAAGGAAGCAGTCAGCCTTAACTTCAGTATCTTTACGGTTTAGTTGGAAAAGTTTGTCGGAGGGGCACAAGGAAATATCTTTGACTAAATCTCTTCTCACCAACATATTCCTTCCTGCACAGAAACATGAGCTCTGCCGGCCCAGAAGGAAGGAAAAAAATGAGAGAATGCGACGGCTTGATTGATTCTCTTGTGTATTATATTCAAGGAGCTATTGCAGACCACGAGCCTAATGACAAGGTATTTTTTGAGATGAAAGGTCTTTTCCTAGGGGAAACTGCTAAGAGAACATTTCTCTTTTGTTTAGAAACCAATGTTCAGAAACAGTTGTGATGTAACTGCCAAACTTATTTCCAGGGCTTTTAGAACTGCCACCAAAGATGAAAGTCCAGTAAGAAGCTTTTTGAAGTATTTTTATCCTGTAATCTAAAAGAATAACATACCTTAGAATTGGGAAAACATTTTCAGAGTCACCAGGGAGAGCCAGAATCTTCCATCTTTTTAAAAAAAGTGACATAAAATCACAGCTTGCAGAGATACTGAAACACCTAACCAGTCAGATATTCCCTTTTTAGTTGTCTCAGGGAGCTAGCTAGCTTGAAGCTTAAAAAATTAATCTGGTTACTCTCCTGTATATTTAGTGCTATATACCCCTTAGGAAATGAAGAACCTAAATCCCTTTGAGTGGCAGTGTAATTAAGGAGCTTGCATCATTTAGAATGGGATTCATTTTTCCTAAGTTTTTTGGAAGTTATACTTGCTGCCTAAGCCAGTAACTACACAGGCAGGGACACCTCCGGAAGCCAGTTCCTCTCATTCTCTTCCTCCCACCACTGACTGCAGATGAACCCTGAACATTGCTTAGACTAGATGCTTGTCTTTTAGCTGGGTGAAGTTGGGTGAGAAGACGAGCATCATTTACGAGAAGGTTAGCTGCAGCCTGTGAGACACTTCTAGCGTGCCTGCTATAACTTGTGCTGTGTAGTGGTAATTACTGCACATTTATGGCTCTGTTCTAGGATTAGTTACTTGAGCTTCTCCATCTCCCTGTATTCAGTGCCATTAGCTTCAGGGAGAATCCAGCACATTACACTTGTGCCAATAGCTCCCTGCTGCATTTTGTCTTAAAACCACTCATTCCTTTTTTACTTTCAAAAAGGGAGGAACTGGTAATAAAGCTATTTGCCACTAGACTCATCACTCAGAAATTGTAGACCTGACCTTAGCGATGCCCAGAAAGGCACATCTAATTTACAAAAGCATTCTACCACAGAAAAGAGCTTCCTCCTTAAGAAAGATACAAAGCTTTCCTTTTGCTGACACTACAGCGAGGTGTGTACGTGATCATCTTTACTCTTAAGCTCTTAAACTTTCCTTGGCACACTTCTGGTCTGTGCCAAATAGCACTCGCCCAAACAATTCCCAGGCACAATTCAGGAATTATAATGTCCCAGGACCATTTCCAACAGGCATGCACTGTGCTCCAAATGCGAGCCCTATGTGCCAGTTGGCCTCAGTGCTCAGCAACATCCCAGGGCGTGTTTAATTTATCAGTGTAAATGCAGTCTTGTGGATCACTGGCATGAAGACTAGCTCTTCTGTAAGCCATTAGAAGCTCTGCAGTTATTTGCTGAAGATCCTAAAATGAAAGCTCTTCCTGTGTCTATACATGTACCTTCAACGCATGCCAAAGCTTTCAAGATTTCTATTCTTTTGTTATTCTAGGCCACAGAGAACTGTGTGTGCATTCTTCACAATCTTTCCTACCAGCTAGAGATAGAGCTCCCTGAGAGCTATGCCCAGAGCATATATATGCAAAGAAGAAATATTTCTAACAATGATAAAACACCAGGCTGTTTTGGAACACGGAGCAGAAAAGTAAAAGAGGTAAAGCACATGTTTACTTATATGTCATTTTGTTAATCAGATGTAGCAGCTTCTGGAGAATAAGGCTGTAATCTACTTAATCTGTTATTGATGTATCTGGTACTGTGACACTTACTTGCCCCAAAAATACAAATTTATTGATAGCCTTTCCTAACACTCATCATCTTGTTCAGCTGATGATGATGAAAATGACATACCAATTCACTGTTTCATTAGCTGAGGAATACTGCCATTCAGTTTCATGCCCTCTGATGGATCTAAGTGGTGTCTGTGCCATGTGCGGCAATTGTGCAAGTGCCCGACCAATGAGTGGGCGTTGTGATGGTTTCACCAGTGAAACCAGCACAAGGTGATTTGCCACTTACATGACTTGCTGGCTTTTGGGCTATCTCAAGACCTCTTCTTTTGATGCCGTGTGATACAGATCACAAATATTCTGGCAACTGGGAATTGTTGGAGGGAAAACAGGTATTAGGGGAGGGCGAAAGTGAAAAAAAAGTATTGATGACCCTTCCCCATCTATTGGTTTTGCTGGAGCGTATTCTGCCTTCTCCTGTTCGATCCACAGTACAACTCTAGCTGGTCATTTCTGTTTCTCATTGGCCTCAGCCCCTAGTGTCAGTTGCTGAGAGATGAGAAGCAGCTTCCCCGACACCTATCTCCTCTTTTTGGATGGAGGGGCCAGTATAATTAAATATTGAAATTTTACACATTGTCATTCGAGTTCACAACTTGACAATCTGCAAATAATCTGGTCATAGAGAGTTACAAAATGGCTAGTTTAGCCTGTGATGCATTAAGTCATATAAGGTCACTGTTTCTAAAGGTTTGATCTGTTTGCATGTTTAGAAGCAGCAGGACACCCCACTACCTGAGGAAAAGAGCAATCCCAGAGGTGTTGAATCGCTCTGGCATTCCACACTGATTAGGATATATCTCTCCTTAATAGCAAAGAGTACCAGAAACTATACCCAGGAAGCATCCCTGGGAGCTCTTCAGAACCTCACAGCTGGCACTGGACCAGTAAGTCAGCTTTTTTCTTTTTCTTCTTGTTTAGTTCTTAATGTGAATGCATACAGTTTGGGGCTGCATGCAGCATGGCTGCACGCAGCATGCCCACCACAATGAGCTCAAATAACCACTGACGAGTCACTGGCTCACAGACATGATCAAGTAAATCGAACACTGAAAGGAAAGTCATAACCAGCAGTGCAGCTATTTCTTGCTTGGCAAATATGGGGACTGCTTCTTCTCACTCTGTGTACACCTCCACGCATGGAATTTGCTAATTCATTGCATGTTGAGGGATGAGTAGATGTTAAAAGCACCAAAAAGTGGTTTTGTGGAACATAATCAGTCCTGAAGGGAGAGGAAGTCTCTGACACAACTGCAGATCACTTTTGTGGTAAAGAAGATAATGACCTCTCTCTGAGGAGCTGGCCAAAGAGCACATGGGAGAAAGAGGGCTCAAAATTTCTTTTATATCACCTTCCTTTTCTGTTGCAGCTTGTTTGTAGCTCTGGATTTAAACTATTGTAAAAGTGCTTAAATTGCTGTAGAGAACCTGCTGGATTTTTTTATGAGGCTATACATTCATGGTAATGACGCGCTATTGCCACATGCCTTATAACAGATGCCGTTTGCGGTGGCCCGGACTGTTGTTCAGAAGGCAAATGGCCTTCCAAGTATTCGAACTATGCTGCATGTAAGCCACCCGACAGTAAAAAAGACAGCAGTCTCACTGCTCAGGAACTTGTCTCGCAACACCTCTCTGCAAAGTGATATAGGTGAGCAAAGACGAACGCTGTCTCTTGGGCTTTCTTTCTCTGCTCTCTTTACATTAAAGTTTCCTTCTTTAAAAAAAGAAACATGCAAAAAAACCCAATATGTGAGTTAGGTGAGATACTTGCAGTCATTATATAGGGTTGAAAATAAAGAGTTTTGCCTAAGAAAGGCTCTAACCTCAAGTTTTCTCTAAACTGTGTATTCCTCATCAGATACTTCCATTGATGTTACTTTCAAAAAATACATAATGGAAGTAAAATCCACACAGATTTGGAGAGGGAGTTTTTATTCTGCTTGAAATGGGGTAAAGGTAGGTGAGTGCCGAGTTTTGTGCTGCCAAAGCTACACAATCCTTTGTGAGAAATCATAGAACATCTCTAATTCTTCTAGCAAAGATCATATTTTCTTCTTTTAGACACAAAGCTTTGGAAGCTTGCAGCTCACACAGTTCACCTGCACAGGTGTTTTGAGAATGGAAGCTAGAAGATGCTATAGAGGAAAGAGTTCAGTCTTTTAGAGGACCTTATTTCTAAAATGTTGTCATTATTTCCACAACAGAAGCTATCTCTATTCTGAGTATTCTCATTTCATTTTAATGTATATTTGAATTTTTTTCCTCTTGATAGCATAAAATGAATTCACATCATTTGTTGTTCTTTTCTGTGTTCCCACCAAAAGGGGAAGGGGAAATTACAGGCATACAGCTGGTTCATGGGGCAGATTAATCTCCAGAATTCTGTAAACAGTCTCCTGGGCACTGTTTAATCCTTAGAGAACATTCCCTATTAATGAAAATATTATAACATGTTGTTGGGCTGATTTCAAAGGGATAATCCATATGGTGTTAAAAATTGCAAGCGATGAATCCCCCAGAAAGAGAAGGAATTAAACTGAGGAGAAGGTGGGATTTCATCAGGAAAAACAATTTATGAAAGAATGTGGGAAGGACAGAATAGCACAACCCTTTGGAGAAAGTTGCTTCATCTTGTACATTCACAGTTTCCTTGCTTTACCCATGGTAGAGAGAACTGGAGGAATTTCAGGTGAACCTTTTCTCCATGAAGAAGTGTTCTTTTTGATTGACTGAAAACATGTGTGAATTCAGTTCAAATTCTTCAAATAATTTTGGCCAAAGGAAAACATTTGGAAGGCCATACTGTTTCCTAGATAATAGTGTCTATATTTATCAAGCAAAATGAACCCTTGATATCAAATTGAGATAAATTTAATATAAAACATCTCTAAAAGTAAAATGATTGAAAAGCAGCAGAAAATTTCCTATTTTACTTGAACAAATAGCATTTGTTCTGAACTGACATTTTCAAGATACTCTAAATGTACTTTCTGAAAATCGCCTTCTTTGATTTACCAATGGAAGGAAAAATGTACTGTCACATCTGACATAATTGCTTTGACTGATACTTAGCATAGCAGGTGTTTCATTCAGTTTTAAAGGTCCTTTTCTAAATTGCATGTAGTTTAATCTCAATATACATGAACCTTGTCACACACCCATCTGGAGGAATGAACAGAACTCACAGAGAGCAAAGCACTCAGCCCAAGTGAAACACGAGGTAGGGAGGGGAGAATGGCCTGAAATGCCCCAAACTATTGCCCAGTGCTCCTTCTTACAGTAGGAGCAGCTGGCTACAAGCTCTTGCTGACTGCTGTGATTTTCTCCATCAGCTGTGGTCCAGGCAGCACAGCTCTTTCCCACACTGTACGGTAGGGCCCGAGCTGCTGTCAAGAGCTCTTGTTTGCTGTTTGGTTGGCTGGTAGGGTCGCATCCAGTGTGGCGCAAGTGATGAGGTGTTTCTTGAGTAGGGATGGACTTCAGAAGGTGACATTCTTCTTAAGTAAATAGCTTACACACTGGCTCAGAAGGTTGAGTGTGTGCATCCCCTTATAGCCAACCACTGGCAAGTGCAGCACTAACAGTTGTGCTGTAGTCACCCTTTCTCAGTTTGCTGTATATCGCTATACCCATGATTACCTATAGGACACACAAGGTTTCTCAGGAAGTGGCAGCCTGCTGCTAGCCCATGCTAATGACCTCACTACAGTATGCGCGGTGTTAATGTATCATGTATGAGGCAAAATACGTACTGTCTGATTTAGTGCAGATGCAGCTTAACCTAAATCATGGGGATGTGATGCAGGTATGAAACCGTGACTCTGTTGTCGGAGTAGGCAGCATTCTGATAGGTGATAAGGGGAGGAATAAGGTCTTGTAGGACCCCTAGATAAATCTGCACCTGTTAGTAATGGAATTGCTTGTCTCTCTTCCAACTCGTAGCTAGAGAAGTTTTGCCTGATTTGGTCTCAGTACTTCCCGAGTCTGTCCTGCGGTCTGAAATTGTCTGTGAAACCACAGCATCCATCTGCTACACCCTGTACAATTTGACGCAGAGCAGTTCACACAATGCACGGCTTCTCCTGAGTTCTGGTGGCCTACCAAAGATTATTACCATCAGCATGAATGACAGGTAAGATGGTTGAGAAGCCTTCCCCTCTTCCTGCTCCTTTCCCTGGGGAAAAAAGAAACTGCAACTTCTGCCACTTGGGGGAAAAAACACTGCATCTCAAGGTACAGGACAGCTTAAACAAGTGACTGTGATATGAATAGAATTGCACATACTGGAAAATACAGAAACTTCTCTTGTAACAACTGTTCCATGCACAGCTAAATTTGCCACATTCCAGCATTTTAAATAACTCCTCAGAAGATAACTGCACAACATTATCTGTATTCTGATAGATGTAGTGGCTGATCATCAGATCTTATCTGTCCCCCAAAAGTTTCCGTCTTTCCTGTTCCATGTAACGCAGCCCTGATTATCTTTAGAAGTAAAGCACAGAGGTACATTTTATAGAACTTGCAGAACCATACTTAAAAATTGTTTTTAAAGTGGCATTTTAGATAATAGATTTGAAATTCCTTTAAACATTCTTTAACATGTAATCACATGCAACCAATATTTACTCAAAAGAGAATTAATGCTTTATGAATAATTATTTTGTTCGCCTTCCTCTCTTTTTACAATATGAAAGAGAAAATTCATCTAAGAAAAAATTCATCTCAGTAAAGGAGGCCTCATGAGGCTCTGAATAGTTTAAATCCTATCTAACTAACCAGAGATTTTACCTGCTGGAAAGATCCTTTTGAATGCTTGTTATGCTGGGGTATTTTCCTCAGCTGAAAATGAATAGTACGATAGCTGCTCTAAGATGAAGGCTATGAAGTACTTAATTTCTCCCTAATTATGAAGAATGAGTGAAGCAGGGAGGCATGTTTCATTTGCTTCAGTAGTCAGGACAGCAGGAAACATGCTAGGATACTTAAAGAGCAGTAAAACAGCATTTAGGAGGAAAGAGAGCCAGAACAAATGCTACGAGGTTACATTTGCTGAAGTCTGCACATGCACTGTGATTATGAAGTGGGAATTTAAACGTGTTTTATCATTCTTTTTGCAAAATTGCAGTAACATGTTCAGCAAAGCTAGTAGGGCTGCTTCAGTCCTACTCTACTGCTTGTGGTCGCATACCGATCTCCACAGCACTTACAAAAAGGTAAGATCTGTGTTAGAGCAAAGACATGTAATCTGTCCTTTCAGACCTAGAACCTCTCATTTGTCCTCTGGGGCCCTTGGCACTTCTGCACTAAGAAACAACCTATGATAGGGTTTCAAGTCGTCTCTGAATTTGGTGTTTCTATTACTTGTACATAATCCTGCACAAGTAATGCATGTCCTTAATTTTTGCTCATCTGTGTTCATATTCTTTCCCTCTGTGGTTTTATATCCACTGGCAAAGTTTATGAAAAATGTTGCTGCTGCCTGCCAGAGGTGTCAGATGGTGAGAAGTGATGCGCAGTAGCTATCTATCCACCACTGACTGAACCAACCCGACCCAGAGGGACTGAGGTGTCAGGAAAAGCAAAGGCAGCACGAGGCAGCTTCCTGCTTTAAAACCAAAGCGGTTTTGTTCTTGTTGTTTGTCTGGTCTGGGAGCCCAGGTGTTAGTTATATTCAGACAAAAAGCTAGGGCTGGGAAAGGTGTTGGCAAACATTTATTGCCACAGTCAAAATCAAACAAGAAATGACCAGCATGAATCAGCCAACAAGCCAGATTATTTCTTTCCTTTTGAAGCTCTATGACTGCTTTTTCAACACACAGCTGGGTTGACTTCAACCTACCTACCTTCAGCCTGCATTTCAAACTGTTTTCATTCCTTGTTTTCTTGCTGTTCAGAATTTCTGTCACATAAAATTCCCTATAACCTAAAACTATTCCATTTTTTCAAGCTCTAGCCTTTAGCCTTTATTAGTCAGCTTGTTTCTTCTTGTAGATTTTTTGTTAAAATTTGTTCAAAAAAAGTTACTTAGTCTAGTATCCTTAAACAGTCTTGCATCACACTCAGCTGTATACTGCCCCACAAATCAGAAATCTGCGTTCAAGAATAAGGGTGTTGTACCCATATAAACTCTACCTGGATTTTGTTGTCTCTGGCTTTTTGCAAGTACATTCCTGACTTTACTGTACAGCAATATCCCTGATGGCATGAATTTTCTGAAGCCACTGGTACTTTGGGTACGCCTATAAGACATATTTGTCAGATCTGAGTTGCAAAAAATGCTGATCACTTGCTGTTCCTGTGCAAATCGGGTCCCCTAGAGGTACCAGGTATAGCACTGAAAACTGCAGGCCACCTAATGCCTTGACATTTTTTAAAAGTCAGTCTCATAAGCAACAGAAATCACTTGATCAAATGACACTGATAAAATCCTGAGTCATTTTGGTGTTGCCCTGTACTCTTTGTTCAGATAGGGTTAATCACAGCTAACATTAGTCACCTAAGAGTTAGGAGTCTGTAGAGCTGCGCTAGAAGAATAGCTTCCTGTACAGTCAGTGGAGAGAGTTAAGCAACTCCAATGATTCATCTCACCAATCTTAGACTGAACAGAGTCACTCCTTGGAGATGCCTGTTTTGTCTCTATTGACTGGGGAGGACTCTGCCTAGACCCCTACCATGGCTCCATATCTAGCTTTTAGGCAGACTCACCCTTGCAGACTCAGCACTGGAGATAATTATTCTGTTTTCTTTCATTCCAAAGGCTGACTTTAAGAAGGCGGATTTCATCAATACGCGAACCACAAAAGCCTATAACTCACTAAGAGATTGAATCAGAGCATAGCACCACTGAAGACAAATTATACCCCAGTTAACGTAACTATCTTCACACGGTTGGTGTTGCCATCATGAACCAGGAAGTATCTCAGAAAAAAGAGGCTGATTTTATGTAAGACTTGAATGACCAGAGGGTAGCTGGTTTGTGTTTTTAATCCTATCACCTTGTTGTCACTGTATATATTAATATAAGAATAACCAAAGATGGATTCTTCAGGATGTCTGAGGTGAAGTTTCATCCAGGTTTACCACTAGTCAGAGCTTCACATGACTGCCTTTATTCTAACAGGCATTTATACAGAGAGATTTGAAATGCTGATTGGCAGCAAATTCTTTTCAGACTATTTTATACAGATAGTTTTCTACAGTGGGTAAGCATCAAGTGCACTGCTCAGGACATAGTAGTTTATCGCCCTTTTGTTTCTTCCCCCATGCTAAATGAAAATCTCCAGACTGTGAGTATACACAAGAAACTGGTTTACTACCTGCATTATAAAAGCACCAATGAAGTTAAAATGATTATTTTTGTATTGCTTGTATTCATGTGCTCACTTGTTCTTAAGCTTCTTTCCTTTGCGATTCCATCAGCAACAGCAACAAAACTGATTTTACATAGGTCTTATCATCCCTTGCTCCTCTCATCCTCCCTCACACGGCTGTTGGAGTTTATAACTGTGTCCAGAAAGGGTTTTAACTAGAACCACTATGTTTCAGACACTTCACGCTGAACTTAGACCCATCATTCTTTGCTAGTTGGTGGAAAATTATTTGCTGGTGATTCAGTGATTATTTTAAGAAAACTGCATTTTGCATTTTGATTCTGTTGATAATCTATATATAATAAAGGGACTGGAGTCTTGCCTTTATTTTTGAAGTAATAGATACACACACATATATTCTCTTACTTGAAATCATCCTTCTCCCTACAGCAATTACGTGCGATGTGCTAACTGAAGGACTATGTCTGCACATGTGGGAATAGGTAACAGGAGGAGAAAACTTCTAAGCACCTGAAGGCAGTTCCCATGATATTATCCTCAGACAGGGGAAAGAAGCACTAAAAAACCCCTTCTGATCCCTTTAGTAAGCGAGATTTATCTCAACAAACCGGTAGTTAAATTGTCCATTAAACCAATAGAAAATTCATATATAAATATATAAAACTCTGTGGACTGGATTATCAGCTGACATGATCTGGCATTACTCTTCTGAAATCAGGGGAGCTAAGCTACATTTATGGCAACCAAGATTTTGGCATATGTATTTACAAGCCTTCCTGCATGAACGGAGCCTGTCCTGTACCCTCATGCTGAACTGCTGGCACGGGAGCTATTACAGCTGTTCTTATGCAGAAGGGGATGCATAGTCCTTCGAGTAGAGCCCTCACAGAGGAGATCATCATGCCTCTTCATTTCATCACTCCTGGCCAAAGGTCTAGCTCCTACCAGAGACTTAGAACCAGCGGATTGTGATATTGTGCTGTGTCCAGACATATTTCTGGATGTCAGGGAGGTAAATTCTGTGGGTCGATGCACATAGTTCTCATAGGGTTCCCAGGAAGTCCCACACATGTGTGCAGAACAGAACGTATCCTGGGGAGGTAAGCAAACAACATTGCTTTCCCATCACAGATCATTTTCATAGGTCTGTTAGTCCTCCACATTTGCTTTGAATAACTGAGATCAAATGCATTCCAGTATGAGGTTTTAAAAATACTATTTTTTTTTAAGAGGTCGTTTTCAAAATACTCCAGGTCCAAAAACAACACAGGGGAAGGGAACTTACAGCACCACATGTTGAGGAAATTGTTTTTATAATTTTTTAAAATACGATAGAAAACAGACAATTAAAATCTAACTTTTTTCTTCTAATAACTTGTTAACCCAAGTAACACTGCATATGCCTTGAATGAATAAACACCAGGAAACTTGGACAAGTCTACTTTTACTGCCCAAAAAGTAGTGGTGGGTAAAAGTAATATAAAAAGAGTAAACCTGAATACAGAGTAACATGGGAATGAACTGCAGTCTACAGATCAGGAAGGGGGGCTTTTAGAAATACTCAAGCACTGGTTTGGTTCTGTGAAACTCACATGCTATTTTAAAAAAAGAAACACCAATGCTGGGCATTTTTAAATGCCTTACTTATTATGTCTGTCTCCCAGTGAGATGTCCTTAAGAAGGGGATGCAAACTTTTTGGGTTGCTTCTATTGATTTGATGGTCTTAAAGGTCTTTTCCAACCTAAATGGTTCTATGATTCTATGATAGTGTCCCTTTAAAATCAAAGCAGTGTTCAAAAGTCATGAAGAAGTATATCAGACCTGGCAACAACTGAAAGCTGTGAACAGGGATGAGAAACAATGACACGCCTTATTACAACTGATCTCCTACTTGTATGCAATCAAAAACATTTCAGCAGGACTCCAAAGAAAGCAAAGGATGTTAGTCAGAGAAATAATAAAGTGTTCTCTCTAATGCAAAAAATCTGTCTTTGGTCTTTGTTGTTATTAGTGAACCTACTTGCTGGGATGCAGCAAATGTGTTTTCAAGCCTTAGCCCTTCCTTTAAAAGGGCAACTTCATTTTTAAATTAAAACGAGGTACAAAGACTTTGACTTTTCTACAACAGGAGAGTATTACTGAAGGCAAGTTGTGTAGTCCTCCTGTTGGCATAAAGAGTGCTCCTGCAAATGATTTGTTTTTACTTACAAATCTGTTCTTTGTACAGTATTGCTAACCTATTAAAGCACCTGACATCCTCTCTCTTCACCTGTCTTAACTGGTCTTTGCCAGTAAACTTTACCATGCACCATATCACCACTGGAGATCTCAAACATAATTAGAATCATCCTCACCATGTCTCGGACATGGGAAATATAACTTCCCTACTTGCTCTATTACAGAGAGGAGATTTGAAACCTTTAATTTAAACATACGAGTAGCATTCAAAACGTCTTTGGCTGAATGAGGAACTGAATCCAGGTCCCCTTATCTTGAGATAGTGTCCTAACCACAACCCAGTACAACCACCTTCCAGTGAATTGTTTTAGTAGGAACTCTTAATTAGTGTAGTAGATACCACAGAATATAGACGTTAATTCATTGCCAGAGAATTAGTCATTCCTTTCCTTATTTCATCCTACCTTTTTGCTACTGTCATTGCTCCTAAATATTAGTGTTTTTCTTCTCCCTCACTTGCTAAATAGAATTAAACTATGTAAAATACTGCATTATATTGTGCACCGACACGGGGTTTAGGTTACCTGCCTCTTTTGTGAGATTTTTCTTTTGAATAGGAACGTGCTATCAAGAAATGTTCAACCAAACTGCAGGTGAGATGAACTGGCACCATCCTGAGCCATGATACAAGAATCCGAGCCCTCTCACTGGCTACTGCTTAGCCTGGCAGTACATCCTCAAAAGGCCGCCCATTAAAGCTGAGGGTGTCTCAGGCTGCCTGTTTGCTTGTTACCATGTTTAGCCCTTAGGCTGCCAGAAGCCTTATGTTTTCCTGTCTTTAGGGTTCAGGACAAAAAAGCCTAACAGTATCACTTCACAGCGCTCTTGGGGAGTGGTTCATGAGACAGCCTAATAAACACAGGCATAGTCGGAATCACGCACAAGCTATGCAGAGTGATGAGACTGACAGCTCATCCTAAGTTATTTCAACTCCAGCAGCTGCTCTTCCATTCTTTTACTTTAATTGCTACTGATTAAAACCTCAGTTTACATTCCTGACTCATACTCTAGACCCAGCCCATGGGGAAGATAACATGACCTTAAGGCATCATCTGATATGAGACAAAGATCTGGAAACTGCTGCAGAAATCAGACTAGAGAAAAAGCACTTTTGAGCTCAACAACACAGTGCATCACGGACAAGGCTTGAAGAATCAGATGTTACTATAACCATGTGAGTTTACACCTAGCGTATTGTTTTAGATGTTGCACAGCATCTGCCCATTGAAAACCCAGCAGGGAGATTTGCTCAAATATACAAAAGGCAAAAAGGGATTTGTTGCAGGTAGTATACATAGATCAGGGTTTTGCCATTCTCTACAGTCATACTTTGGACATTTTAATAGGTTTGCATATGATGAGGAAATAAACCCATTTTATCTTATTTCACATGTTCAGAGCCAAAAACATTTTATTATACACATAAGAGGTATTGTCAGCTCAAGATCAGAAATTAGAGTTCGCTTGCACCCGTTCTTCAGCTGTATCTTCCAGTGCTGTGTCCAGTGTGACTGTAAATAATTCAAGCTTAGGAACTTAACAATTATTATAAATTTTTCCATTATCCAACCTAAGCTCCTATTCCCTTATTTGTATTCTATTATTATTAGTGATCTCTCAGACCAGCCTAAATACCCACAGAGAAAAAAGAGGAAGCAGGCATTTGCCTTACATGTCCTTAGCAGTTACAGTTTGGAGCCACTACTGCAAATACCCCCCAAGGTATCAGGGCCCTCTGAACATGCCCATGCCCTTGGTCACAGAGCTGGCAGCACCATGACCATGAAAGGGAAGAGGGACACCAGCTGCAAATACAGCGCTTATCATTAGGCTCTTTTTTCCATGCTGACCACGTATTCCCTCCAAAATTGCACAAGGCCCTCTCTTACCTATGCCTGCGTTTTGCATCAGGTATAGGACTATGAGCCAAGCTGCCATCACAACTTGAAAGCTGTTGGCCTTAAAAGTCCCCAGCCTGCTCTTGCTTTCTGGGGCTCAGAAGGACACCACTACTGCCTCAAATGTATTTAGATATCTGGGAGCCCCTGTAACTTAAATAAGAGATTTCAGGTCTCCCTCTTTTAGAGAGATTTAGGGGCATTGTTTGACCCTCAAAAATATGTCTTACTGTGTGTTCACCAGGAATTGAAATAGCCAAGCCTGAGCCACTGGGTAAACACTGAAAAATGATGAAGAGTGAAAAGGGCTTATTTAGCTGCTGCCTAAGAGGGTAATCATCTTTCAGAAAGTTCAAAAACTTTCTGAAGCCCATGAAGGTCAGAAGATAATGGGCCCCAGCCAGAATAGCTGTGTTTGGCTTGGACTAACAACAAAATAAATCAGTAATGTCGTAGTATCAGTGTTGAACTTTTTGCCTGGAAAGCACACTGTGCCACAGGATACATGAGCACACTTGAGTTTAACTCAAAACACTGGATATTGGGCATAGCCTGATTAAAAACCGTGCACAAGTTTAAACCCCATGCAACTTTTTGAGGCTGGAGAACCTTGGATGTGGAATGCAGGATGTATTCCTGCAGGATCTGTAAGTTACAGGATCCTGCAGGATCTGCAGTTACAGGATCTGTAACTGAGATTAAAACATACTTTGTAGAAAAAAAGCTGTTAACTAAAAGTGAGGAAATGGTGTAAAGAGCGAATACACTTCTGCATCATAAAACTTCCCCTTTGTAATAAAAATATTGCTTGGTGGCATAGTTGGGATGGGCCGTATGGTGCATTTGTGCTGTAGTTACCTTTGCATTTGCATTGCAGTTACAACGTGGTAACAGGCAGGATACTGCAGAGAGAACAATGGAGGCTTTCAAAGACAACCTTTATCCTTGAGGAGGGACAGGGCGGCCATGCGGGCTGTCTGCTCTCTCTGTTTGCTAGGACATTGGTTTAGATGTGTTATGCGGCTCCTGCTTCATGCCTAAAATGAAAGCTGGGACTACAGGAATTTCAGTCTGTCTTTTTGAAAATTAAAATAAGGATCCTTAAGTTTCTTCTTTCCCGATGCTAGGAAAAAAGGTTCTGTAAATATATGATACATATAGCCTTGAAATAATATTTTATTAATAGGATCATATTTGTAGTTTTAAAAGCATACGGACAAAGATTAGAGTTTTTAAAATAAAGGGAGGCTGTGATGAGAAACCCAGGCCTGATGATATACATGCTGATGAAAAGGACAATCTGCAAAGTAATATTTCCAAGCAGCATTGTTGTAGTCCTTTTTTTTTTTTTTTTTTTTAACAATACTACTACTCAACCTGAAAATACTTAAAACCCAGAAGTCAAAAGCGGATGCTTTGGATAGCACTAAATTACCTGCAGGTGTTATTGCAAAAGTTTTGGCACAGCCTAAATGACACAAAGAGATGGAGGAAAAATTGTCTTCTGGTGTGAAAGATTGGAGCAGAGGTGTTTGAGAGAGGTGTGAGTGCCAGAGCGGTTCATTGAGGAAGGGGCAGGAAAGCCAGAGCATGGGGAGGAGGGAAGCGAGCTGGCTTCTCTGTGGTGAGGAGTGAGAGATGCCGAACCTCCGGTGAGAAGTGTTACCAGATGGGGTCAGGCAGCAAAGGCTACCCTGGCAAAAAAAGTGAGGTGCGTAAACTGTGAAGGTGAGAAAGGCCAAGCAAGCAGTGTGGAAGAGAAAGGAAAATTTTCAGAAGCTCTGAAACTCACTTGGCGGAAAGCAAGACCATCTGGATGCCAGGTCAGAGGCACTTCCAGCACCTCCAGCAAGGAGGACTCATCTCAGGAGACCTTCACTGCAAACCCTGACAGGGTTGCACACAACTCCCTTCCGAACTTGTACGTGGAGCAAACAAGAAGCTGGAGCAGGTATTGCCAAGGTTTAAGGGCTGGGCATTGCTAAGGGGTTTTGTTTTGCAGGTTTCTGAGGTCCTACACGTTGAGCTGGGGGAAGCCAGCACTGGTCTGGCACTTGCCTCTTGTACAGCCACATCTGCGGGCCAGCGGTCTGAGCAGTGCTGTGCCTTCTGAATACACAGCACAGAGTACCTGTCCACCAAGGACTTTTTTTCCAGTTTGCATCCGTTATTTTCTACTGTTACAAAGAATAGTGGACAGATTCACCATTACCTGGGCTTAGGGTTGTAATTAAGTTATTGTGGTGGTAATAATGGGTTAGTAGCTAGGGCACAATGAATTCTGTAGTCTATAATATGCTCACCTATAAAAGAAGAGGTATTTAGTACACCTGAAAGACATAGACCTGCGTTTTACAGGCAACCTCATATTCTTCACATCTACTGCAGTGGCTACAGATGTAGATTTGTTAAATTGGCATTAGGAAAAAAAAGAGAAAAAGCATAAGAACCTGAGGTGGCCTGTTCTAAGAAGGTGTTTATATGTAGATTTAAAAGTTGGGCCCCACTGTTGCCAGTTTATTTATTTTTTAATAGAAAAGTGCTTTCAAATCCCACCGTTTTGACTCAGAGAGAGGAAAAAAATAAAACAGCCCAGCACCCCCATCCTGATCCACCGCAGCACAGCAAGGGAGCATCTTTGGAGGAACATTTACTGGTCCACATGCAAGTTTCGCCATGTGACTTCAATGACAAAATGGCAGGCACATGGTGGATGCTCTATCACTGCGTACGCCCACTTTCCCCACAGGGCCAGAGAGCTGCCCAACTCATGGCAACCACCCCTGGCCCATCCCTGAGCCATGTGAGGCTCTACCCCTCTGCGTATGGTCGTGAATAGGCACCTTTTTTTCTCCCCACTGCCATGGCAAAAGCGATGCTCTCCACTAGCCAGATGCTGCACGTCGGGCTGGCTCCCCTCCAGCGCCCGCTGTACCAGTGCAGGGCAGGACTCCATGCAGCGGAGACACCCACGGGGAAGGAAGCTTTATGGAGCAGACACGTGGCCTGTGGGACGGAAGGATGCTTTGGCAAGGATTGTTTGAACAAATTTGGGGTGGGCACAATATGGCAGGCTGTGAGGGCTCTAAGCAGCACGGAGGCGAACGGCTGCTTTCTACCCATTCTGTGGACACTCACTCCTTGGGAAAAATGCACTTAGCAGCAGCAATCAAACAGTTGTTAACTGTGGTTGGCAAAAGCCTTGAACAGTGCATGTCTGCTCCCAGGCTCTCCATTAAACTCAGCATACAGCTGTTAGTTGATTCCCAGCCACAGAAGAAAATAAAGGTAAATAAGGTGTAGCCCTGAACAATGGTTCCTGATCTCTCATGTGTTTATACCAACCACCTGTGGCAGATGTATATTTTGCTCTGTCACTGTTTACATTCAGATGCAGTCTAGTTGTAGGGCCTTGGCTAGAATTTTTTTCTCTGTAGACACACAGCTAAAAAAAAAATTAAAAATCAGTGTAACATCTCAAGCCAGAGAAATCTTTTAACAAAATTCTTGTTAAACATTAAATTCTTGTTAAATGCTCGTGACCCTGTGGTTTGGGCAAGAAGACACTCTACTAACTGCTAACAGCGTCACTGGCAAGGTTTCTTTCCTTCACCCCAGGCAGTCCCCAAGACGTTTAGCTCTGGCTGCAATCAAAGCCCCAGCATGACCTGCTGTCTTCATGAAAAGGACAGCAAGTAGCCCATAGTTTACCTTGAGTACTGTTGTCCTTTAAGCACAGACATCTTTATTGGAGGGGGACAGTTTAATCTTAACATTCATGTCATTTAACAATGGCTTTTTTGGAGTAAGAAGAGGAAGACAAGGAGGAAAAGAAAAGGAGGGTTTCTGCGAAGATCTTCCCAACATTTTTTCTCTTTCCAGGCCATAACAGTAACTCTACTCCTAAACTAAGAAAAATATGATTCTTCCCCCACCCCCTTCCAAGATAAATCCAATAATGTTTTTTGGGGAAGGCCTTTGTACAACAGGCTTGCTGAAAACTGCACACTTGCTATAAAGTACAAATCATTTTTGCTCTGGCTTAGCAGACAATCTCTGAAGGCGATATCTCACTGACAAGGTTGAGACCAGAAATAATCCAGCAATCCCATCTCTGCTCCCACAACAAAGTCAGTTCCATCTCCTGTAAATTTAGCACTGAAATCAGGGTAACATTGCTTACTTCCATAAAACCCAAAACCCATTCCCAGACAGAAAAGTCAGCAGAGGGTGGAGGGAAGGGAGGGTCCCAAAACAAAGGATGTTGCAAGCGTGGCTTGAGGATTTTCTTGCCAAAACAAAGGGAGCTACAGCTGTTTGGGCTCTCCTTCGTTACAACAGTAGCTGTGTTAATACAATGGTTGCTTACAGGTCTACAAGCTCTCCCCAGGTGGGGAGGGTTAAGGTTATAACAGTGCAGGAAAGCACCAGGTGCAGACACACACACTGGTGTTTTGCAGTACCTCTATATACAGTGAACTGAATCCTCCAGGGGGGTGAGAGGGAATTTAAGAACATGGGCCCTGTAAGGGATACCCCTAAAATAAGGGATAGCTCATTGTTGGTGGTAAGTGGTTTCAGAGGCTCTCAGTATTGCTTTCCAACTTGCCATTTCACTGGAAAGGGATGTAACAGGAGATGCAGCCTAGCTCACTGAAACTTTGTTCACATGCAAGATAATTTCTGAAAGGAAAAGAGAGCCATGGTAAATGTCTTATGCCTATTTATGTCTCCCTGAAGAGCTTTGATGGAAGGCATCTTCCGTAATATTGTTCTAGTTGTTGGAGTCCTGTATTTCCCCAAACACACTTCTCAGAAACTGTACCATAATGTCTGAGGTGGTGGTTTGTGGCAATACCCCAGCTCCAGCATTTCTGTGCAAAGTGGTATTTAAAAGCCCTGCATGCTCATATTCCCTCTTGATGCCAGGTCACTTATCTGCCACTGGCTGTCACCCATGGCTGAATTTAGCAGACCATCCCCATACTGCATCACTTGCCATTTTCTTCTTCCTGCTATGACTTTTTCAAACCTGGGAACCTTTCCTGTATAACTCTGACCCTTGTAATCTGCAGGTAAGGAGATACAACAGCTTCCTCACACCTGTGCTGTGCAGTACCTAGTTCTTTGCACCTGACTGATAACTACATCAACTATAGAGATTTCATAGGAGCAAGTCTGTTTGTAGTCTTTTTTTAAAGATTCCTTATTTGAGACACCTGTCCCCATAAGCAGCTTTCTACCCTAAGGGCTTTTGGGGGTGTGGGAGAGGTAGTTCTGTGAAAGCCGAGCTTGTAGTTTGATATAGCCAACAATGTGGTAAAACTTGAGGTTGTAAAAAAAACCCTAAATCACCCCACCTTGGATTTTCAAGTTCTGTTAAAAACTTTCTGTAACTGAAACTGTAACTTTTTCCTTTCCAGTGTGGTGGTTTAAGCCCAGCCAACAACTAAGCACCACGCAGCCACTCACTCACTTCCCCCCCGACCCAGTGGGATGGGAGAGAAAATTGGGAAAAGAGGGAAAACTCCTGGGTTGAGATAAGAACAGTTTAATAGAACAGAAAAGAAGAAACTAATAATGATAATGACAACACTAACAAAATTACAACAGTAATAATAAAAGGATTGGAATATACAGGTGATGCACAATGCAATTGCTCACCACCCGACAGTTGACACCCAGTTAGTCCCCGAGCGGCAATCCCCCCTGCCCCCACTCCCCCCAGTTTATATACTAAATGTGACGTCACATGGTATGGAATACCCCGTTGGCCACTTTGGGTCAGTTGTCCAGGCTGTGTCCCTTCCCAACTTCTTGTGCCCCTCCAGCCTTCTTGCTGGCTGGGCATCAGAAGCTGGAAAATCCTTGACTTTAGATTAAACATTACTTAGCAACAACTGAAAACATCAGTGTGTTATCAGCATTCTTCTCATACCTAACTCAAAAACATAGCACTATACCAGCTACTAGGAAGACAATTAACCCTATCCCAGCTGAAACCAGGACATCCAGCAATAAAGCAGAACATGATTCCGGCCTTAAACACAACTAGCTTTAGGGAATCAGGAGCTATGCCAACCTCTTCTTTCATTGGTGTCCCACAGACAGGCATATTTGAGTACGGCATCTATCCCTGTTATCACATACATTATATACATTATGCATGTATCTTTACAGGTGGTCAGCTCTTCCACGTACACCAAATCAACTTGTCGTTGTCCAGAATGTTCCATTTCTTTTAATATGTATTCTTGCTGGTCTATGCAAAACACAGGCATGCTGCTCTCACAGCCACGCTGCTCCTGCTGCTGCCTCTGCTAGATAGAGTGTTTGGTCAGGGCTTACTAGTGGAGATACTAGTGATTTTGCCATCTATGAGTATTATGAATAACTGAAAAAGTGTAAAAATAAGTTCAGGTTTCGATATGAACATTATTGGGAACTCAGTTTTCTAGGAATACTTTGGCCTTCCTCAGGAGTGGAAACAAGACTAAGCTGTGTTAGGCTCTGCAATGGGGACACCCTTATCTTGACACACAGAGTCAAGCACTGGGCCAACAGAGATCTCAGTGTTCAAGAAGTGCAAATATCTGCACCGAGGGTGGAATAACGCTGGATATCAGTGCCAGCTGGGACTGACCAGCTGAGCAGGTGAACTGCTGAAAAGGGCCTGGGAGTTACAGTGGAAACCAACTGAAATGTGAACCAACAGCACGCTTACATTGTGAATTGGGGAAATGGCACAACAGGCTGTTAGGAGAAGCATGGCCAGCAGACCAAGGGAAGTTGTTACTGCTGTTTGGCAGGGACTAACACTGCACTGGAGTGCTGTGACTTGAACCCTCCCAGTTCAAGAAGAAGGATGCAAAGAAGCTGGAGCAGATCCAGCAGATTGCTACCAAGGCTGTGAGAAACCTAGAGCACGTAAGGTGTAAGAAGAGGTCAAAGAACATGGGCTTGTTTGGCCTGGTGAAGAGGAGGCAAAGCAGAGATGTAAAGCAACCTACAAGTACTTGAAAATAAGCCCCAGAGATGACAGAATCAAACTTGTCACAGTAGTGATAGGGGCAACAGGGCAACAGCACTATGCTGAGGCTTGGGAGATTCAGATTGGGCATTAGGAAGAGATTTCTTACCAGCACAGTGATGCTATGCTAGAAATGGCTACCCAGAGAGGTCAGAGATGCTCCATCCTTACCACTTTTGAAGACTTGGCTAGAAAAAACAGCATGGTAACTCAATATTTCCTATTCTGTGCACAGTGCAAATGGTGACATCTCCAGTGCAACCAAGACAGTTGCTGACAGCAAATGACATTTCAATGGTGCTTCTGTGTTTGCTCCCCTTTAGTACCATATAATCTCTACAGGATTTTAAATGCTTCTTGGCATAAAGTGAAAGAATAACAAATCAGTTTATGTCCATCGAGATAGAAAGAGAAATTCTTCAAGCTAACTTTAGCTGAAGACTACGAAATATTTTCCAGTTGAAGGCAATCTCATCCACTAGTTGGGGATTCAAACTCCATGGGGCCCTGCCTAGCTACAAGAAGCAGACCAGAGCAACATGTGCTCCAACTAACATTAACATTGACTTGGTTTGGCCAATGACACTAGAACAAGATGTTTTGACTTTCCAGTAGCATAAAGAAAATCCCTTTCTTATTCCCTAGCGCAAAGCTTAGCTTCCCAGCAGAGCAGTTTTTCACAGTTTCCAAATGCTTCTGTACTTCTGTGTTGTTGTTCTAATCAAGCCAACAGTTCTGCCTCCATGAAATTTCATACATCCCTTACCTGAAAGGAAAAATACATCTTGAGAAAAAAAACCCAACACTAACTTACAGACTTTCCTGAAATGGATCTTAAAATCATCACCACAAAAGAGCTTCCCCGTATCTATTTTCAGAATCTACTGTACTTTTGCTTGAGCTTTGATTTTTTACAGTGCTGACAGCTTCCTTTACCATACTTTTATCCTTTTGTCCTCTCCTTTCAGTATAACTCTCAGATTACGGCTGTAATAGTCACCATCAGACTGGGCCAGCTTTGGAAGTTCCTTTAATCAACTCACTAATCAGGACCCCCACATCAAGAAACAGTCTGATCTCTTAAAGGACTTTGAGTCTTGTCTAGCTGATGAATGAGCAATGCACTCAACTGTGAAAAAGTTCTCAGATAAGGAGGAAGCCTAAACTTGTTCATCAGCTGTTTTCACCAGCTATAATCAATAGATGGCTTCCAGATGGATTCAAATCTTGGGTTCTCAGTAGAAATGTTTGCATAATGTGGCACTTGTTTTCTCATTACAGGTACCACATTAATGCTAATTACCATGGTCAGTAGGTAGAAATATTAGAGGTTATCATTAGTTAAAGCACTATGACTTGGATGTATAGATTAATTTCATTTTATGGGCCTTCATTCTTTTCTTTTTTATTTCTTTTTCTTAAAGATAGAGGTTAAAATCAGGGAGGAAAGGCGAGAAGGATAGTAATGTACTGTAGAAGTCTTCTTCATTTGAAATTTTGGAACTTCTTTTGTAATTAGTATGATAATTTAGAGATCAGTTTTATTCTGCCTCTTTTTTTTCAACAGCTGTGAGCCTATATTTTTAAACATATTTAGAAACCTAGTTCCTACTTAAGTAAGGGGAAATGGAAAAGACCTGGGCCTGTGGGTAGCACTTAATAGATGAGTAAGGTTTGTACTGCATCTGTCACTTAGTAAATGCTGAACAAAGCAAAAGGAAGGAACAGGTATCATAGCTCAGGAGGGAACAGCCCAAAATCATATGAAAGAACTTCATACTGAAATAATTTACTTGTTATGCCTCAAAGGAAAAATGCTACAGTAATCTGCTATTCTAACAGCAGTAATGAAGTTGGAGGTAGTTTGTTCACAAGATACATCCTGTGTTTCTTCCTTAGTTGATGTAAAATTTAAGGATTACCTGCTAAAAGCCCCATGTCTCAGCAATTACACTGTATTAACCAGCCTCAGTTATAGTTCTGTGAAAATATATGAACTAGTCAGCAGAAACTACTAATAGAGGAGTTAGTCCTGTCCTTACAAAACTGAGATGCATGCTACCCTGCACAACCCAAGCACAGAGTCCGGATACAAGATGGTTGAGTAAGTGGAGGCAAGTGGTTTAGGAAGCACCAAAGACCTCATCACAGAGGAAAACTTTGCCCTGGAGTCTTACTTTCAAGATGTTTGAGGCCTTTAGAAGCCTCGTTGCCATCATGAGTCACATATAAAAATTGGAATTTTTATTCCTAAAGCATGTAGGCACTATAAGAAAAAATCATATAATGCCCCTTGGGAACTTAGATATTGCATATCTAAGCCTTTGTATATACAAAAGTACAGAGGAAATAATAACTTCATTCTCTGTATAAATGTTATGGTTCAGAATGTACTGCAGGAAAAGACCAACAAGTTTTACTTGTTCCTGAAGAGTTTACAGGATTCCTGCACCCAAAAGTAATTATTTATTGTTGCTTACCTGTCACATCGATGAAAGGCTCTTGGCATCAGTAAAATCTGTTATGACCTAGGTGCCCTTCAAAACAACCAGTCTTCTCTGGCATTGTCTAGAAGAGCAGTGGGTGAATTAACCTCACCTTTGCTATCTCAAAAACATAGGGACATAGCTCCATTCTGCCCTAAATTATTCACCTCAGGTTACTTTCCAGTGACAATCCATGCCACTTCCTCAGCAAAGTACTGATGTGGTAGTTCATTGTTGATGATGATGCTTTTTAATGCTTTGAAAAAGCTTATTGAAAGGACTATTGTTGCACCAAGTGGAATTTCCCCAGTGTCTGCTAGGGCCCAC
>VYZV01008126.1:34507-46059 GCA_013401275.1 Pandion haliaetus | reverse complement strand
AAAAAAGTCACAGACACTACCAAAGCTGTTCTTTAGGGCAATGGGAATATCTATAGCAACTCAGTGTTTCAGAGCAGTGTAAGAGTATAGAAACAAAACAATCACCATTTCTGGCAATACTCACTTATCCCTGTGGAGCTGGAGGCAGTAATAGCAATATCAATCAAATCTTTTCATTAAAAAGTGCACAGTTATGTGACAATACACGAACTTGAAAATCTGCTGCTGCTTTTTTTTTTTTAATAGTCCTCTCTGTTTTCAGTAGATACATCGGTTTGGAAGAGACCTGCTCTTTACTGATTTCCTGTAGCAGCAGTGGACCCTGTGGAGGCCTCCTGAAGATAAAGCACATGTGGTTGCAAGGCCATACATTGTCTTCCTATCCTTGCTGAAAGAAATAAGAAAAGGAAAGTCTGTGTAACTTACAGTTATAGAATGGGCAGGCATTAGCTAAAACAGAAATGTATTGGTTTAGTATTTTTTTTCATGATATATAGTCTGTTCTTACTATTAAAAAAATAAATCATAGATTTTCCAGATGTGTAACTAATCCAGCCATACTACAGCTCAACATACCTGAAGTCAGCTGTATAAACCAGCTTGATGCAGACGGTCCTGCAGCCCAGACTCAGTCTCAGACCAAGATTAGAAAAATTACACAATTGCATCTCAGCCATGTGACCAAAGACCTGGAGAAATTTTTTGAGAGATCAGAAAGGCCACAAGGATATGGCTAAATCCGTCATTTAACACCACTTTTTTACAGTTCAGATGGACTGTAATTTCAGTGATTTGTACCTCCCTGATCTGGCTTTGGCCACTGAATACTTGAAGACACTTGCAAGAGGGTGAAGCTTAGAAGTTCTATGTTACTTTTCAAAGGTGGCAGCTGGCAGATGCACAACGCACTAGTCCAGTTTATTGTTTGGAAACATTGATTATATATATTGACATGAATTGAAGTGCCTGCTTCAGATAAAGTGCTTTCTTTTATTCTTTCCTGATAAATTACTTTTGATAGCTGTTAAACAAACTTGATATCAAAGAACATCAATGCTCTGAGGAGCACTACCTGCATTTGTGAGCATTCGGACTGCTATAAGCACAGCAGGTTCAGGAGTTGGTTGTGTGTTATTCCATGTTCAAGGTCAAATAAGTATCAACTTTTTTTTTTTTTTGAGATTTATTACTGACAGACAAATGTGGATTAAATATATTCAGCAACTCCCACACGTATTTATTGTAGGAGCTTCCTCATGCAATATGCTAGCTCAAGGGCACCCTTTTGACAAGAGAGCTTTCATATCACCTAGGTTGTTTCTAGAAAGGTGTGAAATCTATTCAGGCACACCAAATTCCAATGCGTCTCTCTCTCTATATGTGCATGTGTGTCTACATAAATATAGGTACATTGATTATAAGAAGAATGACCTCGGGAATGAGAGAAAAAAAGTAAAACATTGAAAGTTAGGAAGGACCAGCAGTAAAATTACATTTTTTAGGCTGTCCTCGCATGTTTCCAGCATATGCTCTGCATAGGAGCAGAAAGGAAGAGTTTAATCTTGAAATTAAATTACAGTCTTAATGACAGTCTAATGTCTATGTCCACAAGAATTCACAGTACTTTACAATTTTTGATGCTGCCCTACTGCTCACGAACACGTCATCTGGTTGAAACGCTTAGATGCCAGCTGCATATTGGCAGCAGACTAGTTCTAAAAATTAGTGCACTTTCTTTTTCTCAGCAGTATTAAAAACCACACAGAGTAATTACAGCAGTTGTGCAACTCAGGCAGAACGCTGAACTTGCCTGAGCCATTCTCTCACTTGAACGTGACATACCCATTAAAAGTTTCATTTGGCTAGAGGCTTTATTACATTTCAACATCATGCTGAAGTTGTAGCTTCATTTCACCGTGCACAGGCCCATCCCATGCCAAGAGAGGGCCAGATGCACAGATAAATGCTGAGGCGAACTCACTTTGGCAATCCATCCCTACAATCCTGGAAGGAGGCGTTTAGGTGCCAAGTTTACATATAAGCTTCTGCTACATTTTGAATGTTGCCATTAAAACATGTCTGCAGTGCATTTATGACCACAAGGTGAAGTCCCATGCCAAAAGTTAACTGTAGAGAAGTGAGAGCGTGGTATATTTACAGTATTATTTTTCAATGCACTCTGCATGAACAAGAGCAGCAGTGACTTATCTACCCTACCAGCTCCACAAATTCACCTGGCACCTGAAAAAATACAAATGCAGAAAAACAACAAGACCCTGTTTCTCACTCACATTGCAGAGGAGAATTAGAAGGGTAAACAGCTCAGGTAAACTAGACCAGCTGGTTTTTCTAGCCCAGTTTGAGCAAGGAACCCCTTGTTAGAAACAAACCCTTTGTGTTTCAGAATACCCTTCTCATAATGGTAATAATACTCATACATGAAAAGATAGCCTTCCAAACCATGTTTCTGCCAGACTCAGAAAAACTGTACAAGAAAATGGATTCTTTTAACATGGGAAATGCTGAAGAAGCTACTGCTTATCTAGGCCAGTTTTGGACATTTCCAGAGGGAAAAAAATTTACATTGGCTGCTCCAGAGAGGTGTCAGCATGTCAGAGCAATCCTCTGGCTCTCCAGACAGCTAACAAGAGTTTTCCCACAAGGCATGTGTGCATGCGTACGTGTTTGTGCACATGTGCATATGTGCTTGGTGGGGAGGTTGCCTAAAAGCAACATCATCTTTATAGGCAGCCTCAGTACAGAAATCTGCACCCGGGGCTGTCACTGAAATACCAGTGTGGCATTTCACTACCCGCAAGGGTGAGAACCCGCCGGTGCTGCCACTGCGCTGCTCTCCCCTGGGAACACAAAGCCAGGCAGGTCTGCCTGCAAGGGAGGACAGGATCCAACTGTTTTTTTAAGAACTGTCTGGAGATCCTGACTGCAAACTTCTCCCAGTTCATGCTCAGAGAATTTAGGGCTTGTGCAAATGTAACTCCTTTAATGACAACACTAAAAACATCTTCTAAGTATTCAAGAAAACTACATTTATAACTTGGCCAGAATAGAAGAAGGAAGCTTAATTAAAATAACCAGATTTTCAGAGAGAACAATAACATTTTGTATTTCAGCTCTATAGTTTTATAGCTCTGCAGAAATTATTTTGCAGAAGCTGAGATCTGCTCAGATTTCTTCTTAGGATATGTTTCCTTTCACAGGGAATGCTCACCTTGGTGTTTATGCTAATAAAATATTCCTCATACTTGTATTTCACCAGTGCTATATATTCTCTTCCAGTTCTAAACTAAAGAGGCAAATGAAGAAAATTGTTCCAGCAAGGCCTGCTTTTCTCTTAGTCTCAGTACAGTATCGGACTTGGCCAAGTCAAATGCCTAAGCTCATTTTCAACTTTTCACATAGATCAGGCAGTACTCTAAGAGGACCATTGAGCTACTTACAAAGTCTTGCTAAGATAAAGGAGATGAAACAAGACAGATTGGATGGAAAATAAGTTAATTACTAATCTAATAAAATATATTTTGCAGTTGTTAGGGTCTAGTAAAACGTATACTTAGAATACTTAAACTGAAATTATCTCTAGAGATAACCAATTCTCTCCAGCGCAAGTGGTGAGGTTCAGAAGGACCACAGGATGGTAAGCATATTGCTTATCATTAGAGAGGGTAAAAGACAGGCCAGGAATTTACAGACCAGGCAAACCAACCTAATCTCTGGTATGGTATATGAAGCTCCATTCCAACTATAAATAAGGACAGAGACTGGGAATGCCTAATACTGCCTGCTAAGGATTTACTAGGTGATCTCACAATGGCTTCAGTCACCCAAATTTGAAGAATGCTTCTCCCATTGAAAGTAAGCTGGAGCAACAGTAGGTGAGTATACTCCCTGATTTGCCATCACCACTGTATCTTCACACAGTCTCAATGAAAGAAGACTGTCATCAAGCAAAAAGATGTCCTATGATTTAAGGTGAGATTTAATTGACTTTGAATTTAACTGAAAGGGAAAAAACAAATGGCTGAAACCAAAGAGTGATTGCCTCAAGGTATTATGAACCATTGGCTAATTGTACTTCGACTCTCTTTGTAAAGAACACCGCTCCAGTCTGATCCGGTTGCTGACTAGTTTCCAACTAGTTGCAAATGGCAGGTATTTGCAATGCTTCTTTAGTGAGGTTATTCAACACATGATCACTCAGCAGTTTTACAGAGCACGCAGAAGCCCAAAGCTTGCGTTGAAAGACAATCACTGTGGAGAACAAAGTAAAGGCAGGAAGCCACAACAGCATCATACAGGACAGGGAAATCCTGTGTTTCATCTCATTGCTGGCTCAGAGTGTGGTTTTGCAATGGTTTAAACCAACTTAAATCGTTGCTTTTCCTCCCTCATGACTATTCTTTCTCTCTGCCCTCTCTTGCATCAATTCCTGCATTTATTCGACTCCTCATTCGCTGTTTTTCACCTTCTTTACTGTGGCCTCTTTGAGCCTGTGTAGCTCTCCAGACAGTTTGCCTGCGTGTCAGGCATGTGTGGCATTATGCCAGGGCAGGCATGCATGGCCAAGGGCAGGCTGAGGCTCTGCCCCGGCACATTTTGATCTGGCACGTCACCAACCTTGGCTATGGCTCTGACATGCATGACCTGACGGGCACCTTACTCATCAGAGGAAGAAGACTCTTGCTGCAGTCCTCAGGAGAAATAAAGACTGCAATGGCAGTAACAGGATCTCTTAGCTATCCTCTTTCTTGCTATTATTTCATGCAATTGATTTATATATGCCTTTCAGTGAGGTCCCTGAGTCCCATCACAGGTCTCCAGCCAGTCTCATCGCTGGCTAGTTTGTAGTGCCGCACCTGCAGGTCAGGGCTTTCAAGGAACAACCGAATGAGCCAGGTCCCATGAAACCCAGCGTTAGCTAATCAGAAGAGAAGCACTCCAGGAAAAAAGTATCTCAATGTTTGCATGTATGCCTGTCATACCATGCTGTCATGCTCTGTTCATGCAGTGAGCCAGGAAAGTGGGTCACAACCTTATATGTTAGAGTCTGGAAAGAGCTTCTCCATTCCTCTTTCCTTCAGAGGACGAGAGAAGTCATCCTTTTCAAGTCTTCTCTTGCTTGAAGCTATTTGACTCGGGTCCCAGACCTGTACTTCCTCCCTAGGGAGATGAGAAAAACCAGAAGCCTTGTTGCTTGCATTGTTTCATGATCATGGATGATGTTAATTGCCCCAAAAGTAATTAATTTCAGGAAGCATTCTCTTAGATTGCCCACTGAGTCAGGAACACAACCACTAAACAAGCCATAAAGATAAATATCATAGCCCATTATTTCATCAATCTTGGAAGAGCTGCAGTAGTATGTGTTACGTGCAACTCACAAACCTAAGCTGTTTGAATGTGACGTGGTAACTTAAAGCCTTGGTTCTGAAGTGCTGGCAAAAGCAAGCTCCTCCTCTGGATTAGCTGAGAACTTGCATGGTGGAAAGTTGCAGCATCAGAACTCCAAGAGGGTACAACATCTCAGCCACAGGTGGGCCATGCACTGGTAGCCCCTAGTCAGAGCAGTCAACAGGATTTATGGAAGGAGCTAACTGAGTATTTTGAGGCTTGAGCAAAGTGGAGGTGCCCAAGTCAAAAGCTGACCTTGTCAAGGAGGGACCTCATTAGCTACTGCCAGGATGCACTAGGATAATTTCTGTGGAGAAACAGGGACCAATGTTTAGATCTTTATTAAAAGAAAGGGTTGTGAATCAGGCTGTGTGTTTTCCCCTCACTTACATCTGCTGGTCAGGAGGAAAGCTACAATTCTGGTGTCCAAAATACCACCAACTAGTGCTACCACAATTCCCTGGTGCCCCCTCAGTCTTCTTGAACAAGGAAGAAAACAGAAAAAGCACCCGAGGGGAGCTGTTCCAGATGTGGGATGGGAATAGGAAGTGCAGGTCTCCAAGTGCCACTGCTCACAATGCAATCTCTTTGCTCCATGGTTGCCTGAGCGCAGAGGAGTTAAAAGCTTGGGGTAGGGTCATATTTACACATTAGCTCTGTACCATATGTGCTGAGAGAGGAACTGACTAACACAGTTTCACTCCACTGAGTCCTTTGTCTATAGCTGGGATTTAGCCCTGCGAACCACAGCATATCTACACTCGTTGAGGGATATCTGATTACTGATAGGAATAAAAGGCTGTTGGACCTATTTCATTTAGTGCTGGCCAGATGAACTCTAGACAGGAGAGCCGCACCCATCCTCAGCTTCAGTTTAAATGGGAATACTCTAGTTTTCCACATGTAATTCCCACTGAAGGTGTCTCCTGTGCTTTACTGCGGCCACAGCTTGTGTATGAGAAATCAACACATCCCTGTGAATCCACAGCTGTAAAAGAAATGCCCCGCAGCAAGAGGAGAGCATTGCCCCCCTCCTGCCAGCCTGGGCTCACGCCTGGAGCAGCCCTTCATTGCTGCTGGGACCTACCCGTGGGGTTTGCTGGAAGCCAGCCCAGTGGAGCAGCAAGGGGCAGGCGTTGGCTTCTACCTGGGAAGTGCCAGCGGGGAGTGTGCGGTGACTCACCTGGGTCTGTCTCCGCTGCCACACCTGACAGGCTGAGGGCTTATCAGGAGGGGCAATAATTTTCAGTAGTCATTGATGAAAGGATCCAGCCTCGCCGCTGGGACCTTACACCCGTTGCCACGTTACCTATGATGGCAACAACAACAACAGCAGGGCTGCAGCAAAGCCCGGTACATGGACTGAGGGTGGAGGAGAGGAAAGAGGACCACACCAAGGCCTTCTGCTCTGCTGTGCCCTGTCTCCCCAGGAGTCGCGTTGCAGAGGAAGCACAGCTCCGAGGGCTGCTCTGCTCTCCTGAGACACGGGATCACCCACAGATGGACACTGCACGTGACAGGTGCTCCAGGGAGGGGGACAAAAGAGGGACCCCCAGCCAGACTCATGAGCCGGGGCTGCAGCACCTCATCCCCAGCATGTCAGACAGAGAGGGACAAGCGGTGCCCCTCTGCTTCCAGCCACCTGTTTTAGCACAAGCAGTTTGGTACCCCTGACTCTACTCAACCCTGCAAAATTTTCCCTATTTGCTGGGCATGCACTCCCACACTGCCACTGCAGAGCAGATCCCCAATAATATTAACCCATTTGCCCTGGAAGTGAAAGCATGGTGATTTCTCTTATAAACCAAATCTCAATAGCATTGGGTAAGAAGCCACCATTTCAGAAACCCTGAAAAAGGTTTCAATTAAGATTTACAAGAAAAGGAAAACCATCTCATTTTGGGGCAAAAAAAATTGCTATATTTTGGACTGAACAAAATATTTTACTACTGCTAGTTTTTTTCTTTTTTTGTATTACCACAAGCGAAGGGAAGTGGAGGACACATAAAAAAATAAAAAGGACCAGAGATGTCCAGAAGTCCCCAGTGACCTCAGAGGTAACAGACCACAGGGATGGGAGACCCCCAGTTAAACCTCTGTGGTTCACACACCCTAGAAGCCCACAGAGCACATACCAGCATGTCCCTCCACGATGCAGCTTGATAGGACCAGCCAATCTCTCTTTCACAGACAGTGCTATAAATATTTAGGCCCAAAGTAACAACACAAGACAGGACGAAATGCTTCCAGAACACTGGGAGGAGGGACCAGGCAGTCCAGGTCCTCTTCCAGTGAGCCTTTCTGGTGAAGGTGTAATATAACACTGCTGGGAGGAATTAATCTGAATTCCTGTGCTGCTGAATAGCAAATTTCCAGAGGTAACAGCTTGCTTCTCATTAAATCCTTTGGTTAAAAAGTACCACTAACCCTGCCCTTCCTTGAATGAGTCCTAGTTTCTTCAGTAGGGTGGACTCGTGTGCTTTCCTAATGGCCAACACATTCATCACTTCCAGGAATTTTGCAAGAGGACATGTAGCCACATAAGGCAGTTTTAGTGAATATGAGCTGGACCCAAGAGCATTTTGATATCAAGGTTAGTAGCCTTAACATAACAGAATCAAAGTATTAAAGGCATTTAGGGTATGGATGTAACTTGAAACATATTTAGGAAATAAAACCTGACAGGCTACCACATAACAAAGCAAGTGTATTGTTTTGGGATCTTGTAGGGCCTCTGATTCTGATAAGAAGGCATCCAAGTAAAGCAAGAGGAATTATGATAATAAAATCAATATTTGTCAATCAAAAGTTAAGAACTACTGTCTGCAGTTTCATGTGCAAGTATCCCTATTCCAACTGTGAAAACTATCACTAAAAAAAACAGAAAAGGAAAAAATGCATTCAGCCTAATGGGGTAAATGCACTTTTAACCAAATACTCTTATTCCTTTTCATTATACAATACCTTTGATAGGTTAAACTCCTCTGTGACAGTTTGACAGTCCTTTCAGATGGTATTGAGCACTTGAGACTTTGTGGGGAATGAGAAAAAAGTTGTTGGGGCCAGAGTTCCTGTTGTTGGAACATGCTCCTGTTTCCTACAAAACAAGCATGTACAAATGAAGAGAGGAAAGAATTAAGCCAGAAAAAGACCCTTTTGGCCCTGGCGCTCTGTTCAACTTGCAATATTACTTGTAAAAGCAGTTTAACTACAAACTCCCTCCAGCATACCAGCAACTAGGCTTTTAAAGGCATGATGTTAGTGCCTTGTAGCAGTTCTGTAAGAGTCACTTTGGCCAGGGAAACCAATATGGGGTAAAAAAGAGAGAGTGGGAAAGGAGAGATCAGAAAAATAAAAGCAGGATGACGAGGAGCAATACGGGACCAGGAAGATGGCAATTCTGGGTTCATATACCATAGGTGAGTTAGCAGAAGCCAATGGGCCTCTTTGCTGGAGGGTGTCTTTTAGCTCAAGTGAAAGCAACCTGGCTGCATTGTGGGAGCCTGAAGACCCAGGAGAAGACATTGCTCTGGCAGCCCTGAAGTCTGCAGTGACTCCCCAGATGAACAGCAGCTTATGGCCACACACAGCTTATGGAGGTGCCCCAGTCAGAGCACTTCAGTGGTACGAACCCTACCGACATCTCTTACTTTTGCTTTTTGCTGTTGTTTATTGGGGAGTGTGGTTTTGGTTTTTGGTTCTGTTTTTTTTAGTTTTCTCTTATGCCAGATGCCTGGAAAACACCTTGACATTGTAATTTCAAATTCAGCAGGCCAGTTCAAACCTTGTGTTGCCTCCATGTTTTCATGTATTTTTGTGAATGACTGTATGTGAACAGGCTGAGCTGGACCTCGTTACATTTTCCAATGTAAACTGAGGCTGCTGGTACCAAGCCAGGTGCCAAACATCCTAGAGGACAAGAAACTGGCTTCTGAAACTTTTTGATCAACACTAGAAAGGTAGAAGCTCTTTAGGGCAAGACTCCTTTCCCCAGGACTTCTTGTTAAGTGATAGGAGATAACAAATGAATGGCACAAGCCACCTTTCCTTTCAGTTACACAGAATTTGGGGATATTTTGGTTAACATGGGGTATGTAAACTTTGATTCTGGGGAGAGTAAAATGCCAGTCAAAGGAAAGAAATAACTACAGCCAGCATGACTTGGGCAGAAGGCCCCTTAGCCAGGCAGACCATGGCTGGGTACCCCATGTCGAGTTTATAGAGGAGGATTCCCATTTCCCATGTGGGAGAGCTTGGGGGAGAAGGAAGAGAATAGGATGGAGGCCAGGGTGGCAGGCTTTCCTCTTTCCCAAGCAAGTCCACTTGGGCTCAAATCATGGAAAGGCATAGCCAAACAGACAGTTACTGGGAAGGGCATCACTACCCAGCACAAGTGCTACAATGTCTTCAGCTGGATAGAGACAAAAGATAAATAAATCACGTTTTGGATGCCAGGAATGCTGTAAAAAATAATGCAAGCAGGAAACAATGGAAGGCTACTAGGCAGCTGCCTTATTAGCACTTCACAATTGTGAGAAGAGACCTTGAGACTGGGCCCTTCACCAGCATACCTGTGGGGAATGCATTTATTGTGCTTAAAGAATATTAGTCATAGAAGTCACCTGGACAGATAACCTGGGAAGAATTGAAGTGATAAAATGAAAACTTCATGTTCCATTAAGAAATCTGCCTCTGCAGTTGTTTTCTCTGTACCTCAGACTGAACTGCACTTCTCTGTTTATGCCAAGTAGCCTTTCCTATATCTTTGGATTTAGCCAAAGGGGAAGTAATAAATCTGAGCATATAGAATAAGGGAATAAAATGCAGAAGTTTTATACTGCTGTCCCATCAGCCTGAGAAAACATGAGAATTTGGCTCAAGCAATGATCGAGAAACAAATTGAGCAGCATTAATTCCTCTCAAGTGCTTTCTTGAGAAACAGCTTCTCTTATCTTAGCCCCAAAGTTACCTCTGTTACTTGCAAATTTCTGCCTTAATCCCAGCAGAGGGATGGCTATGCTTTCAGTAGTGAAAATTTATTTGCAGAGATAATAAACTTATTTTAAGTGAAATGACAGGTGGAACTGCTAACCTCAAAGGAAGGAAATTCACAGAACCCAAAATCTCCCATTTTAATCAGGTTTTTTTTGCATCTCTCACTCCAGCACTTCATCCCACGTTAGCACTGACAGTGGGGTCACAACACGTTCGAGGCATGCTTGCACTGATACCTGAACAAGGTTTTTCATGCTGTAAAATCTGTTTCCTCTCTGGATTACAGAAGGAAACATGATCTGCACAATTGATGTTTCTAAAACTGATGGGAGATTAAGACTGTTTTTATATGCAGCTCAACAGATCAACAGATTTATCTAGCTTTGAAATATTTAATCAAAAAGTTTTTTCCACTAAGGGCTAGCCTCTGCCTCTTCTGGTTGAAACATCTGGGTTATAACATCCTGCGAGGAAGTCTGCATGTTGGAACCACAGCCAAAATTTTAGCCAGATAGGCACAAGCAGGTGTTGAGTGAGAGTCACGGATGTGAGTTGTGTCAGGTGAGTGTTATTTTCACTGTGCCAGAGCAAACTTGATAGAAGATGGTGTACTGCCCTGGTAATATGAAACAAGAGAGAGATTGCTGCTGGGCCATACTCCCAGCACACTTCAGCTTCTCATGACCTAGCACAGGTACTTTGAAAGCCCAAAAAGAGCAGGATGAGGCCTTTTACAATTCTGCATTCACATACAACCTGTCCTGAATACTTCTCTGCAAAAAATGAGCAAGGCCTTCTTGGCCAGGGGCAACCCATTGGCTCTGTCTGTTTACCTCAATAGGAAATTGTTCCCAAAATTGGTCTCCATTTGTTGCAAGGAACTGACTTGCAGGTCAGAGCTTTCAGTATTGATTCTGCCATCCTGTTAAAATCACATTCCTACACAGCCTGGCCAAGGAGATCTATCATTTTAATACAGAAAAGCTACAATTCCAATTTTCACTCTGCTAAGGTCTGTGTGAAGCAAAGCATGCAGTAAAATGACTGTGGTTTGCATGGGGCACTGTACACATTTGAAAGCCGACTTTATCTTCAATATTTAAAATTGATATATATTTATTTTGCCATTTTTGCTGTACTTGAGAAAC
>VYZV01008126.1:6624-34469 GCA_013401275.1 Pandion haliaetus | reverse complement strand
CCCCCCAGGGCTAATTTAGTATAGTTTTGTGAACAAAGCATCTGCTTCACATCTCCAAGTAAATGAGTTCAGTCTTTTACAGAGTGGATTGCATTAACCTTTCTAATTATTTTCCTCCTGAGAAAGCACTTCCAGATTTCTCCTGACAAAACATATTTCACTCTTGAAGCATATTTACCACCAGTAATTAAAACCAAAGTGGAGAAAACGCGCACACGGTCTTGTACAATAGGCAGCCCAACAGCAGAACTGTGAGGGCCGAAGAGTCTCACAGCCCCATACAGCCTTGGAGCTGCCTGTAACTATGGCTGATAACAAATTCCATGCAGTGCAATATGTGTGCTAGCTACAGATTAACCAAAATAACTAAACCCCTTGAAGTTAAGGTCTGACACCAGGAATGTGTTTAGTCCTCTCATTTAAAAATTCCTATGTTTGCGATAAAAGCAGATGCATGATTTGCTCCAGCGGAGCACGGTCTGTGCATTCCAGCATTGCAGAGGGTCAGTATTTATCACTAAAACAACCCCAGGAACATTCACAGGATCTTAAAATGACTGAAAACAGAGTGTGTATCCTCCCTTTCTCCACCTACCCCAAATTGTATACAACTCTGTTTTATGTTACTCCACAGAGCAGCTAAGACACTGGAGTGCTGTCTTCCTATGATAAATAACGGCACATATGTTGGGAACTCAGCATGTTCTCAAAAGTGAAATGAACTGAAGTGGCAGTGCAGTGAGTCACCCAGAGGCCGCTCCTTTTGAAGAGATATGGAAATCGGAGACAGCAAACTAGAAAGGATCACCTTTCCTCTGCCTCTGTCAATGCCATTCACATACCACTTGAATTTTTAGCTCAAATCTACACAGGAAAAAATTCTTCCATAATGGCCACACTGAACTGAGAAACAATGGAAAATTGCTGATTTGATTCTATTGTAAAACACACAGAATTATTTTGGACTAGGCACAGTAGTACTAAATTTTGTTTCAACTTGGTATAATTATAACCGGTCATTCATATGCTGAATTTACATCAAAGAGCAATTTATTTTGAGTAATAGCACATAATTCACCCTAAGGTATATAATTAGAAATGAAATGCAATATGTGCCCAGGCTTTCTATCAGGGAAGAATGGGAAGTGCAGACCTTTGAATTCATACTTTGTAGGAACTGCTTAATAACACAACTGGTAAAGAATAATCATTCATCACCGTGCAACAGATGAGGTAATATTAAATGACCAAACAAAAATCAAGCTGCTCAGCACAAAAGAAACCCATTATAAACACGGTGGAATTTATACATGCCAAAGCTAAATTAATTCCTGGTATAACTCCACTATTAAGGGAGGGAAAAAAAAAAACCTGAAAAAACACCGATTAAAAATGCACTTGGGCCTCTGTTTCTGCAGCACATGGTATTCCCAAAGACAGGCTGAAGCTCTGTCTTGACCAGAGATGGCCACCCAGCCTCCCAGGACCACGGCCCTGGAGTAGCACCCCTCTTACTTCCCAGCTGCACATCTGGGATGGCCGGAGCAACAGGACAGACAGACAGACAGGGCAGGCTGGAGCCCAGCACACACCCCCTCAGCATGACCACAGGGGACACCACGGGGAGAAGGATTAGGGTGGCCACATCCCAGCACCACCAGGCACCTGCCCAGCTGCAGGACCCTGCAGCAAGCCCTGAGGGGTCTCTGCTGAACCAGCGGCAACTGCCTGGGCTACAGTCATGCCCCGAGTGTCTGCAAGCAGCGTGGGAGCTCTCCAGGGGTCCTGGGTCTGTACTGCTGCTGCTTTCTGTATCTTATGGCTAGCCAGGTGAAATGACATCTTCGTTTCTCCAGCAAAACCCTAAGCCTTTTTCCACCCCAAAGTACTGCTGATTGGCAGGCAAGTCAGCTTTTTCCCCCTGCCCAGTTTTTGCACATAGTTATCATGACCCTTTAGGTAAGCACTAAAAGATACAAGGACCATGCTACTGTGTACCAGGCAGCAAACAACAGTAATAAATAATCTGAAGGGAAGATGCTGACATGGAAACCTCTTTATAAGCTGGAAAGAGTGAGTGGAATACAAATGAGCAAAAAGCGAAAAGGCTTTCAACTGTTAAAGTGCAGTCTTATAAAAAAAATACTGCCTGTGAAATATGATGACTTATCTGCTTCAAATAAAATAAATGAAGTAGAAATATCACTATGATAAAATGTTTATATCATGTAGCACACAGGGAACAGGCACAATTCATGGCTAATGACTGCCTACCTTTCTAAGTATGTACTTTGTCCCAGTAGCTGCTGCATGGTATCTTGAGCTGGTGTGTCACTGAAGCTTTTGTAATTGATTTATAGTCTAATAATTCTGATTGCATTTAATGGATTTACCACTTACCTTTGAATGGCTGCATTTAAATCCTTTTTATCCTGATCATTTATCAACATATTCTTTGATTCAGCTTTGCCATCTGTCGTTCAAATCAACACTGAAATTTGACTTCAAGAAGAAAGCAGGGGTGATGTTTATTTGCCCTGAGATACAAACTTTTCTTACCTAGGCAGCCAGTCAAGGGACTACAGTGAACAGAAAGGTTTCCCTTTGGTTTTTAATGGTTTTTTTTCCATAGGACAGTAGCCACACAAAGGAATTACAATTGTGACAAAAGGCTGAAGAGATCCTGGTCGGACAAAGACCACCTTTCTTAAATCTTTCAGGTAAAGAAAATTTCTCTGAACTATCTTTCCCCCAGAGGTTTTTTGCCACCTGACTTGACTCTTCTGCACTCTTCCATTCCCCATCTCCAACCTTGTTTGTTCCCAGGACTTGTCACCAGTTTAAGCTGAAACAATACTTTATGGAGGGCACACAGCTCTGAACATCTCCATTTCTTGTAGTTGGGAAAAGAGGGCTTTCCTGATGCTGTTGTGACCAGAGATATGGGGTGGAGAGCTCCAAAGAACCGAAAGCAACTAGTCACAGTAAGTGAAAAGGTGGACTTAAAACATTTGTCAGTCCCTAGTAAATATCTCAACATGTTTTGGATGTAAGTAGCAGTTGCTCTGGATTACCAAGCTTTCTGTAGCACTTGAAGGACCATTGCAGCAGCTGCCAAAGCTGCCAGTGCTTAGTGCAGGCACCATGCTCCTGGGTTTTTTGGTTTGGGTTGGGTTGGGTTTTTATTTAAAGTTGGCCTCTGAAGTTACCTGTGCTCTTCCTCTTTACTCAAAGGTGTTTGACCAAACAAATGTCAGCAGGCCATAATCCAATTCTTTGGAAGACAGATAGCAAAGAGCCAGCTGCATTGGTTTTAGCAAGCTTGGAAAGTCTCCAACAGTGAGGTTAATCTCCCCATGCTTTGCTCTTCTTTCCTCACATGAGCTTCAATGTATTTTGAAAGAGCTACAGGGTTGTTTTTATGTATGTGTATGTGTGTATATTTCTTTTTATATACCTTTTAAAAAATACTTTCATATATATGTGTACAGATATAACCTAAAAGGTTATATAGTAATCATGGTTATAGCTAATAAATGTTAAAAATTATATCAACTGGTTGTGCATAACGACAGTATCAAAGCCACACATGCAAGAGGCTCCTTTACCCACCACTGTTAATGAAATTGCTATTTATAGAAAACATATTTGTTTGTGTGCTCATGATAAAGATTGAATAATTAATTCCTCAGGGTTATTTGAGGTTCACACACAAAAAAAAATTAAAGTGCTTACACAGCTGCACCTGAGCTTCTATTTGGCAGTCAGGAGTTATCCTGGGCTCTGAAGCAGCTTGTCTTGTTTAACATTAAAGTTAAGCAATGTAAACGGCTAACAATACCCTGTAGTAAGCTGTAATGCTAAGATACACATCATACTGAGGAACTGTTGCCCTGCTTACTTGCAAGGATAATTAAGGAATTGCAGACAGGGCTATACAGGGCCATTGTTTGCCTGGTTTTCATGTCACTGGAGTCCCACAGAATTAAGGAGGATTGTCCATTGCCAGACCTGTTTCAACAGGTTAAGGAAATCTTTAAGTCTCCGTTACCCAAACCGTGACTGAGCAGCTTCAATTTCCACGGACATCTCCCAGCCTGCAGCTCCTGCGTAGTGCCGGATTGGCAAAGGGAAGGCAAGTAATGGGCGAAACCCCACCGCTTTACAGCTCTGGGGACATGTGGGACCATGGCCATACTTTCAGCTGATAATGAGAGTGAGTCTTAGGCTGATCTTTAGCAGCCATCGCTCCAGGAGTTCACTCCTCGCATTGATGGGAAGCATGGCTTGGACTGAATCACCATGGAGAAGCTCTTCAGTCTCTGCTGGCTTGGTCTGGCCAACATCATAACTTCACAGAAAAAAACAAGGCTTCTGGGCCGACGGACGCTTCACCCAGACACTCACTGCAGCTCACAGCCAGCAAAACCCACTGCTTCTTAAAAATATCCTGGTTCTGGGCTATCGATTTTTACCAGCATCACACACAAGTGCTGACATGTCCTTGCAGTGTTAATAACGCCAGCTGCAATGAAGCTGATCTTGTGGTTAGCTTCAGGCAGGTGAGAAATGGCTGCCTCTTAACGGTTAGGGGTGAGATTTTGGAACAGGCCTGCGCCAAGAGCTGCAGATGAAGGTAAGCACTTTTCAGGCAACCCAGAAAATAAAATTCACCCTTCTGAGACACCCAGCATCCCTAGATACCCTGTGTTTCACTGATGGACCTGCCTTTTCTATGCATGCCCCGTAATGCCACATTCAGGCTGGCCAGCACTTTGGGGAGCCACGTGTGGAGCTGCCCCAGGAGACGGGACAAGCAGGGGGCTGAGGGCAACCCCCCACCAGACAGACCTCATCAAGGGGCTCAGCACCACAAGGTACATTGAGGGGTGAGCCAGGACCAAGGGGTCCCATCAGAAGCAAATTGAGTTGGGGCTGGAGACAGGGCTGGGCAGGGGCACCCCTGTAATGTAGCCAGGACAGGTACCCAGGGCTGAGCTGAAACGGGGTCCTGGACCTCAGTTGGGGCATCGGGGGGCAGGGGAGGCTGGGCAGGACTGTGAGGGATGGTAGTACCCTCAGGGGCCAGAGAAGCTCCTAAAAGTAGGAGGCACACACGAAATTAGCTGTTCTGAGCCCTTAACTCCCTAGTGTTACCTACCTACATGGGTCTCAATTTTATTTCTGCAAATTCACTGCTCAGTTGCTGCCATCCCTGGACGTAGCAAAGTCCTCTGGCTGCACAATGCTTTTACTAGTGAAACTTCCCAACACATGAAGATCTTTCCTCGCAAATCTAGAAACAACAAAAACCATGACAACACCAAAAGTCACAGTGCCTAACCCAGGAGAGAAAGGCTAGGCATCTCTCCACCTGGGTTCATCCACAAGCCCAGTGTTACCAAATGCTCCAAATATCTGTTTGAGCCCTCATCTGAGCCACTTGAGCCTCATGCTCATATCCTAGCTGAGAACTGTAGTTAATGGATTTTAGGTATCACCAGGGAGACAGCTAGTGACTGACATTTGTGTTTAGAGAGACAGACCCAGTGCAGGGGCTGCTCTCCAGGAGAAAGAAGACCTATCAATCCTACCTGGTGATAGATACACCTTCCTCCCACATGGTACCTAAATCCCTCAAGGGTGGGGTTTAAGATGGCTGGGGTTCATACCTTTTGCCATTTTTTTTCTGGTGGAGACTTAGGTACTACTGCAACCCTCTTCATTACATAGGACTTCATTTTACTGGGAGGATAGACAAAAATTTTCACTGGTATCAGTTTTCCCATGCTTGAGCTTTCTGACATAAACACACAGATGTGCAACAGGAATTTAAAGTGTTTCTTAAGCCTCAGCTGATAAGAGCAGTTAGACGTTGCATCTGTACCCAAAAAACTCCTGCATTGTACGAAGCCCTCATCTAGTCCTTGGACTGTTATTGCAAAAAAACTGGAATGTCTTTCCAAATAAAAATGGAACTGCAAAGATACACTTATATTCATTAGCCTAAATATATTTCCTGTCATGTTGTAATTTAGACTATGGCTGTCCATCGTTTCCCATTGTTTCTTCAGATGCTGTGTCTGTTTCAACTACTGCTCTACTTTCTATATAAACTATAAATGCATTGGGCACAGACCTCCTTTATTTTCCCTGTTTGTAACTGGGCCTTGTAACACAACATTTCTGGTAACAGAAGGTACAAGCGGTTTTCCTCTTAGTGGATCCTGCTTTTGAAACAAAGATTTTTTTTTCTTACAAACCTAGCAGAAACATTAATTTTAAGGTTTCTCCTCCTCCTGAATTCCATTCAGCCTTCATTCTGATATCTCCGTGGTGTCTGACAATCCAGATTAGATACAATAGCACCTCAATACACAGCAAATCTCTAAATGTGGTTAGATTAGAGCATCCTGAAATGTCTTGGGGAGCTGGTATCATTTCTTCATCATCAACCATTCACTAACCACCTGCTTTTCCACATTGTTTCTAGGTATTTCAAACAGCACTGAGCTTAATGTAGATGCATAAGGGATTCCAGTTGGTAATTCCCCTCCATTGTGAAAAAATGAACATTTTTCTCTCTTTTATGAGTATTTGCAGCTTGCCTCATCATGTATGTGGAGAAGTCTATGACATGTTGGGGCAACTCCCACAGGCCTAAAAGATTTCAGGTAGAATCCCACTCTATAATTTCCCCTTATCACAGAGCAATACACAGGGTATGAGTAGCCTGAGCAGAATGCATTGACCAGCAATTTCTGGGAAGAAAGAGCAAGCAACTCCCTTCCAGGAGTGGAGTGGGAATGTAAATTATTAGCTTTCAGGCCACAAAGCCGTCAAATTAATAAACTGTGAACATTAATGACAGCTATTTATACATGATGCAGTGTAAGGAAAATAACCATCAATGTGGAATGAAAACAGACACTGTTGTCTACATCAGGGAACATCATATTTCATCACTTGCTTAAGTGGTCACCAGGTTCCTGCTCTTTGGTTTAAATATATACTGAATACCTTAAATCAGAAACAGAAATGTGCAATACAACAAATGTTCAGTATCCATGTCAAGATAAGCACAAGAAAAAAACAGCTACATAGTTAAGAGAAGACACAGCATCAGCATGTTACATACGAATGCCAAGTGCTACAAAATGTTCCAGATGTCTCAAGGAAATGTGGAGATATGCTAGTGATAGTTAAAGTTTACTCAGTTTGAAAACTCTAGTTTGCTTAGAGTTTGAAAACCACATTTTGAGGTGCAAAAGTGAGGAAGGGAAAAGGGAGTTGGAGGGAGTAAGGAATATTTTATCATCTATACTATATCTTAAAGAAGATATTCTCAGCCCATCTCACTGAATGTTTTAATGTGTTGAGTCAAAGCAGCATGACATCTTCTGATATCAGATAAAGACAAGCTACGTTTCAGCAGGATTTATTTGGCTGTTGCATTTAAGGTCAATTAAAACATACTTCAATATTAAAACATATTACAGTTAAAACTACTGTTTTCTTTGAAAGCTGATTCCCAGCTCAACAAATGCAGAACAGATAGGCAGAAGACTGGAGGAACATAGGTAGAATTAAATTTGCTGCTCTGAATAGAGTCTGGAAAGCACTTCACTCCCACTGCCCCAAGCCCCATCCCAAGTCCCACTGAAACACTTTGGTACAGTCCAGGAAGATTTTAGATTCCAGGAAGATTTTCTGGCTTGTTCCTAGCAAGATAAGCAGAAACATTTCAGTAAAGTTTTCTGTGGCTGCCTCTGAATGCTTAGATCCTTTCCTCTTCTCTGCCTTTTTCATCTTACCTACACTAATAAGCACCAAAATTTAGGGAAGAAAAAAAGTGGCTACTACAGGAAGCAGTACACTAAAAATGCTCATTCACAGAGAATTTACAATAGAACACTGGGCATTTCCAAGAATGGCTTTTATTTTTCTAGAAGAAAAGTTTATGGTGTGTAGCCTCTCTCCTTAGCACTGTACTTTCAGGCTAGCAGTCATATTCTGCTCCTCTTTTCCCTTTTCAATTCTCCCTTCCCAGACATACATGCTATTCTGTACGGTCACAGTTGTCAGGATAATGTCCAAAACCCATGGATTAATAAAAGTGTGAAAATACCTTCTTTATTTGACACTACAGAACAATTTAGGTGGACAGAAATGCTACCTTATCAATTACAATCGATACTGAGTTGAGTTAGCCTTCTACTCATACAGCCAATTACATGTGATCTCTGAGAAATGGCTTGCGTTGGATTTATATCTAACACCTCACCCATGAGCTGGTGAATGTCACTGGAGAAAGCTGTAAAGGAAAAGCAGTAGCCAGCCAGTTCCTCAAACATCATGTCCCAAAGCACATTTTCATTCCTTCAAATACCAGCCAGCTTTCTAAAGCTTATTTTATGTAACCTGCCAGGAGCACAGCCTGAGGTTTGTGTGGCTGCGGGCTGTGTGGTATGCAAACAAGAAAGCTGATACATCCATGCAAACCATCTCCAGAAACAGAAGAGGCTTGAGGGATCACGCATGTTTTCCCTGAAGAAATCTGCTGTTATCAGCTTTGAAGACAAAGCTTGTTTATCAACTGTCTAAGCAAGCAGCTTGATGTTAACAGATAGGTTTAGAGATACACCACAGCCCACGTGCCTTTTCAAACTATGTGCCCCTGCCAAACACAGGTCCCCGTTTGTGTTAACTGTTAAAGCCCATGGTCAGTATCATGCAGAAGGCAGATCAGCCAACTGTGTCCTTCAAGCCTCAGAAATTTTGAATCTTGAATTCTGAGAGGACAAGAACAGGTGTGTGCCAATGCCCCTGGCCTGGCAAGGTGTTTGAACCGACACGGGCTTACGATGGCCTTGCAGAAGCAGCTATATGTTAGTTGAAATACATGGCAGTCTTAGCACATGTGCCCACAGCAGATCCAACAGCCTGAACACCCAGCTCACAGGCAGAATTTCATCGCAAATCCTTCTGATAGAAGTTCACATCTCAAAAGTGATTTACTTTTTCCAGGCTTCCTACTGTGTTCCTCTCCTTTACTTTGCTATTTATTTACTAAACCACAAACTTGCCTGTATTTGAAAGATGCATTTGCTAACACACTGACTTCACAATGTATCATCTGATTTAAAATAAGATTTCCTTTAAAGTGCTCAGAGGAAAACTGGTACCATGTCAAGAGAAGACAGCAGCAGGCTGTTATCACTGTTGTGCAAAATAACAAAATGCACATCCATAGTAACTTCCCCAGGTCCAAATAAATACTGTGGTGATGAATATAGTGACATGAGACATCTGCCAAGTCCACAATCCATTTCTTATGCTAGAAGCTTTTTAGTATATCTTATTTGAATGAGGAAAAAAACAAAAACAAAAACAAAAACAACCACCCCACCTTCTGAAAAGCTGTAGCTTTGACTTCTACCAAAAGAAGTAACATCAAAATAGAAAATGTCTTAAAATCTTTTCTCCATTACAGTGGGTGGAAAACTAGTCATCGAAAGTAAGCGTATTTTAGTAAGTGATAAGTAAGTGATATTACTACTTCCCCTATGCCTGCAAAGAACACAAATACTTTTAATTACAAGAAAGGATCAAAAAGGCTGGAAATTAATTATTTCCACCTGCCACAACTTTTGATTCACTGTTGAATGCTCTTATAATGCAGGAAAAGAAGCATCAGCCATGCCAAAAAGTGAATCAAAAACCTGGATGACAGAAGCAGACTTTAATGTAGTGAAGAAATCACCTCTCTGGGAAATCCTCACATGCAAGGTGTCCAGGTTCCTTTGGACCTTGGGAAGGTCAGGAGTTAAAGCCACAAGAGGACTCACAGTGGGACAGCTGTATGTCACCAGTGCATCCCCTTTCCTAAGATATTTTGCTTTAACAGCAGCTGAGTTCCTAGCATAGCATCTCTCATTGACTACTAAGCCACTTAAATACAGATATCAACTATTAGCGACATAAAAGGCATAAATTATTGAGCCAGAAAATCAGCTTAGTCTTCCTTGGCTTTTGCATGAAGTCAATTATGCAGATGTGGAGCACATATTACACACTGACAAACAGAGTCAAACTCTGCAGTAACACTGCAAATATATTTACTTAGCTAATACCCCAAAGCCTAACCTGTGTGATTGCTACGAATACCAGCAAAATTTAGCATATCAAGCTCTTGTATTGCCACCTCGTGGCTAATGCATGTAGAACTTCACTTTGTTGTGGGGAGGAGAGCAGGTAAGGAATTCCTTGTGCTGCGTAACAAGCTAATAAATGCTGGCATAAATCAAAGCAGAATTTTAAATTTAGTTACATTTAATGATGACACTTGGCAATGGAATGAGACTCTTCTCTGCAAGAAGAATATGAAGCAAATACTAGGTGAAAACTTAAGCATAAAGTGAAAACTTAAGTAACCACCCCAGTTGTGATATGTCAGTTGTGCAGTCCTCACTCAGCCTGGCACTCTTGCTGGTGAGACACAAATGCCAATGTTGCCACTAATAAGGAACTTCAGAATTAATCCAATTATGTAATCCTGCTGAGAAATTCTTGTAATAGTTTCCAAGGCCTCTGTGTGATTTGAAATTCAACTGATATAGAGACAATTGTAGTTTATAGGAAACGTTACCTTATTTTCAGAATTAGATCCCACAATACTGCAGTGGTTGAATTTGATTATGTCCACATCTACTTGAGAATAAGGAAAGGCAAAAGATCCCTGGACCCAGCAAAGAACAAGGAGGAAAACAGGTGGCAGGGTGCCTACCACTGGAAGCAACATCAATTACTGACCAGAGAACTGTGTGGGTACTCTCCAGTCTCCACAAAGGCCTTTCATACTAGCCTTTTACATTTACTTTAATTTCACATAGCAGTTTCCTGAATTCTCCAAGTAATTTCCTTGATTACCACTAAGATGCTTGTATACCTGCACTGGCAAGCAGAGGGAGTTTCAGCTTTCACATGTGTTTTTATAGTCTGAAAGCAGAATGGTTTCCTCCTTCCCTTCGGTGTAAGCACCATCCACAATCCAAAATCAGACAACCAGGATAAAGGACTCATCCTTGAACAACTCAAATAACATTCTGATTCTCATTATTAGCTCTTGTTCTAATCTATGTTATTTATCCAAGTACATTGTCTTGAAAATAATTACCCTTTTGTGGCTAAGCTATTTATCACAAGGAAGGCTAAGCCTTTACTATCAGTTCTGTATTTTTTTGTAAAAACACTTGCAAAGTGCCTGGAAAAATCACTTGCTTAGAAGGCTAAGATAAATTGCTTTAAGATTTATAGGAAGACAATCACACACCAAGCTTGATGATTTATAATAAAAAGGCTAAGCACCTTAATCATCTCTATCTAACTGTACCCACATTTCTTCTGCTTAGGCTTAGCCTGTCTTCTAATAGAATTAAGTCCTGAACACTTCCTGCTTTCCTTGGTTACGTTACTGGTATCCCATAATACAGCCAAGAGAGATCACCCTAGGCTTTGTCTTAGTCTTTTAAGTGAATGGTTCTTAGAACAAATAATTTGACAGTTACAACATGGCAGGGTGGTGAAATAGTCATGAAAATTTTCTCAGTAATGCCACAAGCAAATATTTTGTTAGCAAGTGATACCAACCTGTAAGTGTCTGGCGAAAAAAGATACTATGTGCAGATACACATTGTGTGATTATTTAAATTTCAGTGTCATTAACATAGCATGACACTTTTAAAAAATTATACATTATATCCATACACATAAAAATACACATAATTCAGTGATTAAAAAGGCCAGCTTCTGACATGTACAAACACAGTCTCTGATAGGTAAGTTCTAGTATTATGCAGTGAGTTAGATGCAGTCTAACAACATTGGCTGGAAGAAAATCATAGAATCATAGAACTGTTTATGTTGGAAAAGACCTTTAAGATCGTGTCCAACCATTAACCTAACACTGCCAAGTCCAGCACTAAACCATGTCCCTGAGCACTACATCTACATGTCTTTTAAATACTTCCAGGGATGGTGACTCCACCACTTCCCTGGCCAGCCTGTTCCAGTGCTTGTCAACCCTTTTGGTGAAGAAATTTTTCCTAATATCCAATCTAAACCTCCCCTGGCACAACTTGAGGCCATTTCCTCTTGTCCTTTCAGCAATCTAGCATGCTTTGCAAACTTCTTCTACACAAGTTCTTGCTCCATCTTTGCTGGGAGTGATGGTTGTGCACTTAAAACATCAGACTGGGATGCAGTTTACAATGGAGATTACATTTCTGATGGTTTCATGGGTTTTCTACATGACCCAGGAAAAGTTGATGCAGTTAAAATGGGAGATGCACAACGTTCTTCCCGAGACTTTATTTTATTTGAAAATTAAACCTGTGCATGACGGCTTGTGGAGAACAGAGAGATTTTGGACTTATGATAGTATCAGGTTATTTTTACATATAGCATTTAGCTCTGTAAAAGTCCTCTTACAGGACACCTGTAGTATGGCTTAGTCATCCTATAATGAGTGGCATGTCCTTGGAAATTACAGCTACGCTTCACGCCCTGCTGCATGCATGCATGCACTTGCGCACACACTACTGTGCTACCCCATATCAAAAGCGCCTTTCTGCTACTGCCTTCTCAGCTTCCACACTAAGCACAGAGCCTGCACAGGTTTTCATACCAGATAACAGAGGGAAAGGGTGACATGAAAACAGAGGTTTGTCAAAGGCTTGCATGTACCTTGTGTGAGAAAAACAAATGCATGCCCATTCATAGCAACTTCCACTCCAACATGATCACCAAGTACTCTCATGGCATGGGCCTTGACATTTGGTTTGTGATGGTGTGCTCTTACCATCTCCAAAGGGAACACAGTCAGAGGACACATGTTGAAAACTACAAACAATTTTTTTTGTTTTAAAGTGACATAATCTTCAATTTAATCCCATGCAAAACACTTTGATAATCTCACTCTAAAGAGGTTGTGCAAAAGGAGTAACTGCTGAAAGCTAACAAGCCACAAATAATAGCATTGTCACAATAATATTACAAAAAACAAGAGGATTTTCATAGCTGATTCTGGATTTGGGGTTGTCCTAGAAAATCCCAGTATTGAAACTGCAGTTGAGGGAGTCTAAAGGCAAGGGCAAAAGCAGCTGTCAGCACCACAGTCTGAAAACCCCTGGCTCATTTAGAGCAAAATTATTTAGTCTGGAAAAATATGAAAGCATATTCCACATTAATTGGTCTGGTGTTTCAAGGACAGAGATCAAATTTAAGTCTAAGACACGATCAATATGGCACAAAGACCAATTAAAAACAGGTATGCACCTATCAGAGGACATATAAAGAGGTCCATGAATAAGAAAAAAATTAAACAATATATTACACCAGAGAAAAGGGGGAGAAGGGAGGAGAAAGGACACACAAACACCAAATACCGCCAGACAGAGACAAACAAGGAAACGGGGATCTAGTTACTTTTCAGCTGAAAAACATTACAGGATTAAAAAAAAATATACATATATTGAAAAAGAAGAAGATCAAATGAAAATAAATGTGAGGGAGGGTGGGAAACCGCAATAAAGGAAAAGGAAAAATCCTCATTCAAATGCGCTGACTAATCCAAGAAAACAGGAGCTGTAGAGGGAATGAGGACTGCAGAAAATAACCACTGCCTTCACAGCTACCGACACCACACAGTTAGCCATGATTACCCCTCAGAGGTACAGCCCACCCTTAAGCCACACACAGAAGCAAATCCCTGTAGAGCACAGTAGAAGCAATAATAAGAAAAGAGGTGGCAGGGGGATTGGTATGAGGTGTGCTTCTGGAGGGGAGTGGGCACAACCAGAGCAGCTGCCATCGCAAGGTGATTATCCCGACACCACTGAATATACTGGGGTGCTTGGGGACATTGGAGCCTAAAGCTTGTGTTGATGTTGTGGAGCTTTATGCTGGTTCACCATCAGCGGCAGCCACAGATTGCCCCTCTGAAATGAAAGCAGAAGCACAGGAAACATGAATAAGGAACAATTGGCAAAAACGAGCTCTGTAACTGAATTAACTAGTTCATTACAAAAGGAGGGATGTTAACAAGATGCGGTGTCTCAGATGTTTCAAAGAAGTAATTTGATGCAATTGTATCCTTTCCGCTTCCAAGTTGGTGTGAGCTGTCCCTGTTCCAACAGACCATTCCTCAACACCTACGTAATCAAAATGCTCATGTCTTGTTCTCACATTTAGCACGTGTCATGACCTCACTCAGTTTACTTTCTTCCACTCCTCTTCTGACATGGTCATATTACAGAGACAGTTGTAATTGTAGCTAAAAGTTAATATGACTTGACCTTTTCATATTTGCTATCATCTTATTTGGACCTCATTACCTGAAGGATCTTCAGTTAATCCTCTGGATTGCTGATAAGAAAAGAAAACAACACAGTGAGTGACAAACGTTTAACATACACCATTAAACAGTATGAAAGACTTTAAAAAACAATTTTCTGATTTCATGTTTCTATTATCTGACAGGGGGTTTTTTAATAAACTAAATCATCTAGGATGTACATTGATAGTGTGCTCAAAAGCCGCTAAAAATGAAGCTCATTAAAAATAATTTGTGTTAGTGAGCTATGTTTTGATAAAGGAAAAAATAACTACTTCACTAACTCATGTCAGTAAAACAGTGTGGTCCCAGTTCTACAGAGATCTGCGTGCACATATCCACCAAGACAATCGTTTGCAAGAATGAACACCAGTAGTAGCCCCAATGCACTCTGCTAAATAAAGATGTGTCAATGTAGTACCAAAATTGTGACACAATTTATGGCCGGTGATAAATAAACAAATTCAAACTTCCATTTCCTGTAGCAAGTCTGTTTGACTGCTTGAAACAGAGTATCACTTTCTTATTGGAAAAGAAAGTCCTTGACTGCAATACATTTCCATGTTTTAACATTGAATGTAACTTTGTAGAGAAGTTCTCTTCCATTAAAGCAGCCAAATGCATTTAGCTAACAGTAGGAGAAGCATTGGGAAATATTAATAGGGATTTGGGATAAAGTGGAAAACATCTGCTGTGCTGCTGAGTGAACCCTAGTCTCAATCTGCACAGGTAGGACTGTACAAAAAACAGCCTAATATCTTCAGTGTAACCAACCACAACCAGCTAGCCAAAAGGACAATACGAGAAAGTAGGAGATAATTATGTCTAGTTTTGTTTTCTTTTTACCTATCGTAGCAGTGCTTCTTCAGTTCTGCAAACCTTTCACACAAAAATAGGAAAGCTTGCCAAAAAACAGCGTTGGAAGTGACCACCTGGCATTTGATCCCACTGAGAAACTGGCCCCAACCAGAGTCTCTTGCAATCAGCCTAAGGAGTTAGAAATCCCCACCTGGTGAGGAAGACAAGAGAAACACATTCCTCCCCTTCCTCCAGTTTGGCTAGTGGTACAGAAAGAGACCAACTAAATACCTCTGCACTGTGTTTCTTTGAGTCTTACTCAGTCCTGGGGCTTGCGCTGGAGCAACTCTCCCTCCAGCAAAGAAACCTCCAGCTGGTAGTAATGATATGTTCCATTTTTCCTTGGGGAGATTTTTGCCCAATTTGCACTACCAGCCTTCTTCAGATAACCTGAACGTGTTTTGTAAGACAATGATGCAACATGAATTAGTTTTATAACATCACTGTGATACTGCTACATATGCAGAGTTTCATGAATTACCTAACAGAACGCAATGTAATCAATTAAAGGGTTTTTTTCAGTATATTACATCTCCAGGAATATGACTAACAATTATATAGAATTTTTCTACACTGAGTGAATTACCGAGATAAATTTAGTAACATTAATTTACTTACCACTTCTGGATGCTAATAAATCACAGATCTGTAATGCATGGGTGTATTTAGGATTATTCTTTACAGTGGATTCCTTCTCTTCTAAGATTATTATTTCTTCTTCTTTGCAACTTGCCAGAGTTTTAAAACAATTCTGTGCTGTAGTAAGATTTTCTTTATATTTTTTCAGTTGGTTTTCTTTCAGGTGTTCCAAGTTAAAGGGCTTTAAAACATCCGCACCAATTTTAGCATCAAATACAGATGCAATTGGGATTGGATCATCATCAGAAGGTGCTCTTTTATTTGAATTAAGTATTTGCATCTTTCTTTGACTGTCTATTGTTGGTACACATACTGCTGCAACAACATAACTTTCTATAAAGACGGCATTAGCATGTTTTACCAGATCATCCCCTGGGTTATTTTCTGCCATTTTAATTTCAGAATTTGGCCAGAAATACACTTGTGAGACTTGTGCTGTATAAAGAAAATATATATGCAAGATTAATATTATATATGAAATATACTAGTGGTTGTTTTTTCCATTAATAAAGATAAAGTGATATGGAATATACTTAAGCAAGCTGCAGCTTTTCTCCATGTTAGTAAAATCATATTAACATATTTTTATTAACACATTATTTTCATAGTCAAAAGGGAAAATTAATATACAATTCATGACTTTTCTTCTTTCCAGGTCATTAAACTTTTGTTTCTACTTATATTTACCAAATAGTAAAAATTTCCAAAACAAGGAGGTTGTTTTAAAAAGATACAGGAAGTTATTGAAGTTATTGTAGAAGAAAAACATATAGGTAGTGTGTTATCATTTGGGAAGTACTACAGACTAACTTACCTGCTAAATATCTGCCTAATTCCCTTGTTATCCTGAATACTAATACCTGAGGTACATTTCTCATCTGATAAATGACTTAAATGGGAATGGCTGTTTTCTTTTTGTTCATTTTTTTGAGTCGATTATCTATGCATTATTTTTTCAGGATTTCCACATCCCTTGGGACCAGTCTTTTAATTTTTTTTCTCATTTAACAAGCACCTCTACAAGCTCTGGTAGCTCTTTTTTCATTTAATGACTTGCACTCTTCATGATCCATGTGTTAGTAAATACCAACAATTTGTACAATGAAATTATGAATCACATCTTAACATTCTCTGATAATCACAGCTACTTAGTATGTAAGATATTCAGCTACATTATCTTCTGACAGGGATCTGAATGATTCATATAGAACCAACTGAGGAAAAATGCAGAGAGCAAACTGGAAGAAAATAAAGAGGAAGAGAAATGACTGGCATGACTAGTTTACCAGCCTGTGAGTATGCCACATTTGCAATCTTAGTCTAGGAGATATTTCAGTTCCGCTACTGACCTTGAACCAGCAATTCTGCGCAATAATTGCAAGGCACCTGAGACATATAGACTTCACAGCCTTTCAGTGCATTAGGAAACCTTAACAGCACTTTTGGCACAGCATGAAGTTCCACTGTTGAGCAGCCCAGGGCAATAATCCTTTTTGGCTTGCTTGCTTCACAGACAACGATTCCAGTTTTTGTAATACTACATACACATACACAAATAAATGTACACATATACGAATGAATGTACAACCATTCAGTGAATGACAGTCCATCCAGATTATGTGTACTTAAAGTGATAGCAATCAAAGGATCCCACAGAAAAAGAATGGTATTTGTTGCAAAAGGGTAGGGATCAGTCTAGGATCATGCTAATTCTTGTGGCGTTTCAGTTGGTTCTGGTGTGTCTACAGCACATAACTCAACTGTGGTATTCTAGTCAACAGCACAAATACTTTGACTGGAGTCCAGAAAGGGCTAAGATGTAGACAGACCTTTGGAAAGTCTGTAAGTCTGTAAAATCATGAAAAAAGTAGGGACATGACTATCCCAATAGCTGGTCCACTGCAGACTACCAGAACAGGAGAAAGGAGTGACAAGGTGTAGTTTCAAACAAATTCCAACACTATTCAAAGGGTACTCATGGTAGGAACCACGAGGCATCTATGTAGCTTGAAAACCTCAAACAGCTTTGATTTACCATGAATTATGAGAGCCTAAGCATACAATAGATTAAAATCCTAACTGTGGGACTGTGGCCCACAAGTGACCCACAGTGGGGCAGAGACACTTCTTAGGGACCACAGCAAGCAGACAACTCATGCCAGGGCAGGGCTGGTAGGAAGCAGAGAGGAGCAGAGGGAAACTGGGAAAAAGTACAGAGGAGCTTCAGAGAAACCACCATGCACACAGCCCCAACCTCCTGCATCACCTGTCACCTCACTAGAGTCTTAAGCTAGACAGCTAGAGTCTTAAGGGATCTGGCTGACTTAACACTACTCTTGCTTGCCTAAGGACCACCAAAAAAGACTGCCAGGCAGAATGCTGCAGACTGTATCTTTCAAAAACTGTTTAGAGCTTCATCACAACAAGACTGGGTGATTATTTTGGCAGCGTACAAGGTGGTACCACACCCTTCTAGGGGTGGAGGAGAGGAAAGGTACACATTAAAATGTTGTTTATAAGTTCAGAGCTGTAAAATGTTAAGTCTTTGAAACTGGATTACCGGGTGAAGAACAGATGGAAAGGTCAAAAAGAAAATCCATGTTTCATCACTGACTTATTTCACACTACATACTATTCACATCTATTGTCACAAAGAATGCCTGCAAAGTCACTCCATTACTAGATTTGTAACAATAACCTGTATAGGAGAACATTTGCTTCAGCATGGACAACAACTTCCCGTTTTGCAAGTCCAGTCTTTTGGTTTTTTCTCCCCGTAGAGGGCAAGTTTGCATATAATATGCCAATGGGTTATCCATTATAACCTGCCCCAAACTTCAAAAAAACAAATGAAATAAAATAATGAAAATCTAACAGGCCCTTTCAAACATCAGCAACATTTTAACCATCTACTAATACAGCTTCAAAACCTAAATATATGCTGTCTGTATATTTCTAGGTACATATGTCCTTAAAGTTTTTATAGCTATTTATATTAGATTTTTAATCAGCTTTAACACTTTGCCACTAGCATCTTACCACCCCATCACGTTATCCCTTTCAACACAGTCAAGAGCTAATTTTGCTTTTGCATCTGGTGAGGTTATTGTTCTCCATCAATTTCATCACCATCTTTTTGTCTCTCTACCTTTGCAAGCCACTTAGGATCCTCCTTTTTAGTGGGTCTCAGGGATTATTTTTTAAAGTTAAATGATACAATATTATCATCACTATTAGCATATTTATTATGGGAGAATGTGTTCATGAGGGAAATTCATCTCCCTTAACTTCTTTACATGTCTACACCTGAACTAGTCACCCTAGACTCCTTTTTTATTCAAGGGAGCAAACAGGTCTACCTGGCCTATTCCAGACTGGATTGGGATGAATGACATTCTAGATCTCCACTGACTAGAAAGGGGAGCCAGGGCCAATAGCTCAGAAGTAGGCATCTACACTGCAGATGTGCAACCCTTGGAGCACTGAATGGAAATTTTGCAAGTGTTGGAGAATTCAATCTACTTACAAAATACCCATCCTGACTGTAGAGCGTACACCCCACAACTCGGTTTGGATCATCTTTTAGAAGAGAGAAAGATTTTCATGTCACTTAAAAACATACTTTTTTCATACTTAAAAACATATTTTACAGATTAACATGTAGTGCTTTAATGATACAGAAATGGAAGGCATAAGTGACTGCTTATGTGTTGAAAGAATCCCTCCATGCATATACATAATCCAATTCTAGACAGATACCCATACACAGTAACACAACGAGGCATAACTACTATCAAGTACAACCAATGTCAGATTTCAGAAGAACACAACTTAAAATCTGACTCAAGGTACTTAGTAACTGCAGAGTGTTAACCTGATACAATATCCTGATAACAGAATATAAAAGGTTATAAATACACCGAGATCCTCCATTGATGAGATTCACCATAAGTTCACCTAGGTACATTAACAACAAACTAAGAATGTTTAAATTTATATATATTATATTGTTTCCCCCTTCCAAAATGGATTAAGTGATACAATAGTATTTTTTATGTTTCTATAATATGTTTCCATCTTCTGCTTTAGGTTTAAGCTCAGTTTTGCAAGAAACATTGTAAATAATAACATTAAACCTTAGCATAACTTTAATGAAAAAATATTTTAGCAGTTATGTTAGGAAAGCATGCCACTTTCTCCGATACCCACATATGTTGTGAAATATTTACTCTTTGCACTAGCTGAATGAATCAATGGGAATAATAAAAAATAAATATATAGTAATTCATTCTTTATATTTGGTTACTACTCATTATATACTCTCATCATAACTTACCAGATCTTGCTGCTAAAAAATAACAAAGCTGCAATGCATGTCGATGAACATTTTCCTTCGGTTCTTTTTCCTCAAGTTGGGAACATTCCAGTAAAAAATCATAGCAACAAAAAGCATTTTCCATCCATTTGAGACATGTATCTTTGCAGCTACATATGTTAGACAGTGAACAATATTGTTCAAAGTCTTGAGTCCGACAATCAAGCAACTTCAAATTTCTGTTCAGCTGTCCTTTGCATCGTATTTTTTTTGCAATCATTTTCACAGCTTCAAAGCTTGTCATGGGTAAGAGCGCATTGCTACTTATATGACTTCTGAGAAACATATGGTCAGCTTGTTTACTATCTTCCTTAACCACTGAAACATCTCCCTTTTTTTTAGGAGCTGTTGGCCAGTAATAGACTGAAGAAACTGAACCTAGAGACAAACACTGAAAGTCACTTAAAGTGCCATTCAGTTGGGTGGGACATTCAATTCACATGGTTTTTGTATGAAATGTGTTGAATTTCCCATTACATTGCAATTCTGTGTATACACTGGAGTCCAAAGCCTATATAGTTACCCACAGGCTTAAACCACTCCCATTGCAATGGGATCTGAAATGAATATAGAACTATTGCAAGAACTGGTACTTCATTTTTATAAATGGCCTCCCACAGTTTGCCAATCCTTTCCCAAGCAAGCAGTCTCACTTATTTCTAAGTGACTATCTGCATAAAAAACGATTACTTGACTAAGGAGGGATGTATTGGACTGAGCCATGTACAACATTTTCCTAGACATGGTGTTTAGCGGGTCATTTATGACCTTCCTTTTCAGGTAGAACTTCAGTTAACGCAGATTGATTAAAAATGTATTATATACCTTGAATGAGGAATGTGGTAAAAGTTGTGCATGATTTCCTGGACAAAAACACAGTGCAGTCACGCAAAGAAGAGGGAAGACACAAAATGATTCTTGTACAGCATGCAACCCAGGTTTGGAGAAACTCATAGCTACAATTTTGTGTCCTTTGCCTGATTCGCATATTACAGTCCCAGTCTCATTGAACTGAACAGAAAAAAAGAAAGCTTCTTTTTCACAGTAGATTTGACTTTACAAGCATGCATGCTTTATACAGATTCAAAAATATGCTATAGGGTTTGCCACATTGTATTACACATAACTGCTCTTTAGTCCTACAATTTTTAGATCACAAGTTCTCTTTATGAAAAGTTAATGTAAATGTAGTATGAATTGAATTTTTTCTGTGCATTCGTTCTCAAGAAATCCAGTGCTGCTCTGCTTAAGAGACACATGAAACCAAAACTGGAATCAATCAGAAAGATCCAACTATAGATTTCTAAACAATCTCAGAAGTATTTGTTTCTTTTAGCCAAATTTTTCCAAGAATATATACACACACACATATAGGTGTATATACATATATATGGGTTCTTTATAAACACTATATTAGCTGTGGTAGGGAAAAAAAGAACATAATGGTATTAAAGTTAATAATGAGTGTCCTAGCCTATTTTCATTACAGCAGTGAATGAGAAAACAGATATTTTACATTCAATTCTAACACAGAAGAAATGACCATAAATCTGAAAATGGAAAGTAATTCCAATAAAAATTATGATGATGTGATACATAGGAAAGGGTGTTGTAAGAATAGAATGAGGATAATGATTTCAGAAAGACATATATCAGCAAATTTAAGGAACTATTAGGAAGTCTCTTGGAAAAATAATCTAAGAACTATGAGAGTCTGACTTACTATAATAGAAACAGGAGTAAATATCCTGATGTAAAGGAAAAATCAGCAACACCATGAGACCACTTTGGTTGTACCAACAGATCTTTATCAAAAACAGAATCAGAAAAAAAGAAAGGAAGTAAAAGCAGTATGAAGAATGAGAATAAAGGAATAGTATAGCATGTACAGAAAAAATTAGAAAGACTAAATTACTGAAAAAATACAGATGCTTCCACTAGCAAGGGTTACAAAAGGTTAAAAGAAAGGGGTATATATAAAATCACAGTACGAAAATCAATGAAGGCATGGTTACATTACACAACAGGAAAGGAAAGCAAACAAGAATACAGAAAAGGCTGCACAACAGTAAGATGAAACCAAAACCAAGCAAAGCAAGATCCTGCTTTAGAAACAAGAGTCAGGAGACTATTGTGAACTGCAATTCACCAGACCAACAACACAACGTTACTATTGACCTCCACATACAACAGATGTTTACAGGAATTGCACAGCTGTAGTTACTCAGTCTGAAGGAGTGTCGCAACAGGTTTTTGTCCTACTCTAAAAAAAATGCAAGCAAACTGAAGAATCTAGGGAAGGAATCTTGGAGTTTAAAAAAGAACAAACAACAAACCACACGCCAAAAATTTAGGAGAAAGACTGAAGCTTGACATAAGAAGGTTGAGAAATTGCTCCTATAAAATAGTTTGCAGATCAGGTTAGACAAGCAACCTGATAAGGGTGGTGTAATTAGACTTAATCCTGCTTCACTAGAAGAAATGGATTAGATTATTTCAGCCCATTTCTACAATTCCATTGTTCCACATTCAAAGCTGGTTGTTATTATTAGGTCCCACACCAGATTAACTGTTTATAAATTCAGTAATATTCAAGAAGTATTTCTCAAAGTTGTTAAAAGTGTAACCGTCACTGTTACTGTTACCTGCTAACTTGATCACTGTGTAGTATTTAATCTACAGTTTTATAAAACATTCTCAGATAACCTGGAGTAGGAAAAGCTTTCTACACAAGCAAAACAGTGTGTAGAATTGAAGATAAAATCTTTAATATTTTCATACTCAAAACTAAAATTAAGCTAGGATGGATTGTAACTGTGGAGATGAGAATATGAATAAATGATAAAATGGGAGTTTCAGTTATTTCTTTCAGAAAAGCACAATGGCCCTTAGAGCGTCTGGGACTGATTGAGCTATCATTAAAGCACTGTCCAAACCCAAACTGCAAAGTCTGTCATTCTTGGCCTGTGATGAAAAGACCAAGAAGCTCTGCTTAACAAGCTACCGCTGCTACAGCCATGCTTAGCACAGAGAAAGGTTTCTGTTTTCTCTTGCCTACCGAACATCGTTCCTAAACTGATCCTCACGTGAATGACTTCACAGCCCATAGCTCTGCTGAGATGCTGTCATGTCCCAATTTCTCAGGACGATGACTCAGGTTTGCTGATTCCCAGGTCAGGATTAAGGTGAAACGACACCAGGGATCCTTTAACTCACAAAACTCAAATTTTTATTTGCTCACAGCAAGAACTGGCATGCTCACCACCAAAATTAGTATGCTCACACCAAAAATTGGCATGAAACTATGTCAGTAAACTGTGTAACATGCTAACCATACATCACCAAATATATAATACAGGCCTTGCTTATTTGGGAATCAGTTCAGGGAAGACAATAAGGGGAGCCCTCCCATTGAGTCACGAGGTTCAGAGTGGACCCCCTTGCTTTCTAGACTCCCTCTTGGCAAGGAGCCTAGGGGCGGCTGAATCCACTCCCAATCCCAGACATGGTCAACGGTTTATGTCTAGTAATGAGAGCCCTCCCTTTGGGTCAGGAGGTTCAGAGTGGACCCCCTTGCTTTCTCGAGTACTTCTCATAGAGGAGCCTAGGGGTGGCTGGATCTGCTCTTAATCCCAAACTTGGTCAATGGTTTATTTCTAAAGGGATGAGGTATGGGGATTACAGAAAAGGAAAAGGGAGAGAGAGAAAGAGAGAGAGAAGAGAAAGATTTCACCGGTCCTGGGTCCAGCATTGGTTCAGTCAGCCAAGGGGTCCGGTTCCAGTGGGCTTGCGCACCTGGAGCTTCAGTTTGTGTCCTTTTATCTTCCTTGTCCCTCCTTCAGGCTGCCATTTGGCTAATTAGGTGTCACGAGCAGTTTGTGAGCCTTTGGGCTTGGGGGTGGTTTGGGCAGTAGCTTCGCCTTCCCTGCGTGGTGAGCTGTCCTGCTCAGCACATCAGAACAGAACAGGGAGCTGTGCACCCTCCAGCACGCCCTCCCCTCCTGTTGCTGATGGACGCTGACGGGCTTCTTTCACCTATGGCTCCTTGCTAGGCAGAGTTCCTTGTTATGCAGTTAGTTGTCAAGCAGAACTTGCCCCACCACAATGTTTGAGACATTAACTCCTTCAGTCTCTCACAGATGCATCCGAGGAAGACTCACAAGACTGAAAAAGTCTGGCACACAAAAAGCAGAGTTGCATGCTGGGCTTGCTACTATCTGTGATATGCTCTATTCTCATAATATAAATGGACAAAGTATTAAAATGTCTTCAGAGAGATTCACATGAAGAATTGTACTCCCTGAGTTAATAACTCCACAGAGGAAACACGTTACCACTATCCATGCTGTCTAGTACCATTCTAGCTATTGACAAGGCTGTCAATTTGAACATATGAATATACTTTTACCTGGGTGTTTCACCTGCTTCGTGCCATTCTCAAAAGCAGTGACAGCTCTGGCTAAATGACTGAAACTATGTGCATCACCAGGATCATTGGAACACAAACTATATCTGGTTCAGTACCCACAGGAAGGACAGAGGGAGGCTAACAACTGTCTCACAAACTGATTTACTATTTTAAATCACAGGTAAACACAAAATAATTTTCACAATATCCCTACATGTAGACAACTGAATATCATTTTATCCCCATCTTTCAAGGAAGGAAAGCAAACACAAGACAGTGCCACTTTTCCAAGGCAATCTCTTCCCATTCCATTACAGGGTTCATTAACAATTAGGGCATGTTGGTATGCCGCAGTGATGTGACATAAGGATGGGAAATTAAAAACTTGGTATTGATAGATACCTAGGAGTCCAGTATCTTCATGCAACTTCATCAGATGACAGTGAAAAATTTAACAGCATTGATTATTACAAGTAACTAAAACACAGGACTAGAACGGACCACCTACCTCAGCAGACTCACTCCCCCACAAAAGCGGGCAATAGTACAAAAAAGGTTTATAAACGTTTTGTTTGATGGATGTCATTAGATATTTTAAAGGATAACTCTCAGTAAAATAAGCAGTTAAAATATTTCCCAGCAATGATAACTTGTTATATACCTGGTCAGATGGGGCATGACACTCTGGAGACTCCTCCATAAGACGAGCTAGAAACATACACAAATCTTTCTTCTCTAAGCGTATGCATGGATGACTTTCTGAACAGGTCCAAATAAAGAGGTCATAATTAGTAGGCAAATTGAAATAGGTTCATGCTACAGAAAAGACAGTGTTGACTGCTGCACTTTTGGTAATATGGGGAATGAAGGCAGAGTATTTGGGTAAAGGAAAACATAGAATTTTTTTATTTTTTTTTAATATACTGCACATACAGATTAAATGTCAGAAAATACAAGGGAGACAGAGAAGTTTGTGCTGGTGTTGCCCAAGGAGCGCACCACTTATTGCTAAGCAACGCTGAGCTGGTGAACAGCTATAAAGCAATACCATCACGCAAATAACAAATCTAATAAACCCCACAGAAACCAATACTTGAAGAAAAGCTCTGGGCTGTGGTTAAACTCCCGCTGCTCATTCTAGCTACAAAGAAGTAGCCAAACTTCAGTTGCAATGTCTTGTTTTTGTATTATTTCCTGAAGCTGAAGAGATCTACACGTTTCAGTTGACTATATTGAGATGATTAACCGGAGCAAAGAGATACAAACCATCCTCCATGTCCTCAGCTCCAGAAGGTCTCCTCTTCCGAGGAAAAAACCAAGTCTTCCTTTTAACTCACTTTTGAAGCAAAGCACTGTAGTGAAGAGAATATACATGTACGTGCATGTGTATATATATAAATGTATATATGAACACATAACTTGCCTGTGTTTATTCATGTTTTAAAAACAATAAACACTCTTCAACCCACACAAATGCAAACAAAACGTAAAGGAAAGTCTGGTGTCTTGTATTGCCCATCCCCTTTCTTTGTCAGTGCAATAAATCTTCAGAAAAACAAAACCAATCTGTACCATCCCCGTTAAGTATGCAACTACAAGACCAATGACAAAGTAATTCACAGCACCTTCTTCTATCAAACACCATTAGCACAAGCATTAAGTATTTCCCATTCACAGATACCTCATCACTTTAGGATTAGCTTATTGATGCTTAATGGACCTTTTTTCCTTCTTTCATTATTTTCCACCAAAACCTGATTTTCTTCCATCATGTTTACCCTCAGTGTGATATAACAGAATGATTCTGTACTTCACCTACCCGCAGGTCTGTTAGCAAGAAGTCTTCAATGATAGTAGCTTCCAAGTGGCAAACCTAAGGCTTTTATATCTTACTGCTCTCCTGTGACTCATAGTCATGTACACTCCATCTCGTCTTTGACACTTACCTTGGATCCACGCTGTCAATACTTGTATGCCATGTGGAGAGCAGTTTGGTGAATTAGAGAAGTTGACCAGGACAACTAGGCATTGACCTGTGACTGCTACTCACATGTAAATGCTCTCCCCCCAACTTAAAGTGACGAATTAAAAGGTAGATTGGCATCAGTATCGTTACTTAGCACTGCTCAAATCTCTAATGAAACACCTCTGGGCTGTGTGAACTCACGAGTAATTGGACAACCTAAATACCTCCTATTTGACGATGTATATTCCCCTCTGAAATACAGTCTGCCAATACTCACCTATGTAATCAACATACAAAGCAGGACTGTCCGAGATTGGAAGGGCTTGTTTCAAGAACGCTGTCATTCCTCTAAATGACTTAGTATTATTTTCCATACTCAATTATGCTGTTCACAGCTTTTTTCTTTTTTTTTTAAGCTACTACTGACTTCCTCCTACTACAGTGCTTTAGGGAAGCGTCAAAGTGTACCAAGCATATGGGATTTCCAAAGCTTTCCCAGTATCTTTTATTACTCTCACTAAACTGAAGTAGACTTGTTTGTTAAACTGAAGCAGGAAGTCGGTCACGGGAGGAATGAACAGTTGGGGAAAATGCTAGAAAAATTACACCACGAGCATTGTTTTTCTTGGACTGGTAGTTCCTCAAAGTGGCAGATGACCGGTGCAAGTCCTCTCTCCGTGCTGCGAGGCCAGCAGAAGTGATTTACTTCAACTAGCAACACAACTGGGAAGAATGAGGACGTTCGTGGGCAAGTAAAATACTTCTGAAGACACTGAATCCAATTTCCTATTAAATCCCACCGCGACAGCGTTTTAAACAGGCTCAGGTTTTTAAAGTTTAGAAATTCTGGAGTCTGGAGGTGCTAAAGCCGCGAAGTCACTAGTTTAGGCATCTGGCCCGGGTCCTGCCAGACGCCCAACTCAAAGCCGAAGGCCCGATTTCCAATGCATGTATTTTAGCCCGACAGCAGTTTGAAATCCCGGTATTTCGGGTTGACAGAAGCCGAAAGAGGAGCCAACGCCTCCCGTTCCCGTGCGCAGAGCTCTTCCTTCACACCCCGCAGGGCAACGGCCACCCACAGGCCCGCAGCACTCCCGCCGCCCCTCAGCGCCTTCCCCCGACCGGGGCACCGCGCACCCGCCGCCTCGTTCCCGCGGGGGCCGCTTCGGGGCCGAGCGGAGGCGCAGGGAGCCCCGCCCGACCCGGC
>VYZV01008119.1:0-21956 GCA_013401275.1 Pandion haliaetus | reverse complement strand
TTTGTTATACAGAGAAGGAACTACTTTGTTTTACAAAACAGTTTCTAAAATTTTGATTGCATCAACTGTTGGCCAGAAATTTCCAAGCAAGTTAGTAAGAAAATGGGGAATATCTAACAAACTATACATCAAGAGCCTGAGCCTTCCCAAATAATCAGTTTCTTTATAAATTGCCAATGCAAGTGTGACATATCCTCAAAAGACAAACTCAGAAAAGGGCATGGCTTCCAACCATGCAGCAAATCAGTCTTGCTTTATTACAATTTCTGTTCTCTGACTAATTAGTTACTTGAAAAGCTAAAAATACATTTGTACTTTAATTCTCTGGTTTTGCATGCAGTGCAAGGTCTGGTTTCCATAGTAAAATGGATTAATACCGGTTAATCAATTCCACTAAACACACAAACTCACTATTTCTCTTAAACAGCTCTTATAGAACACTTTCTTTCCTGTTATGCTTCATAGTACTTCCTTATGATTTCTTATTATTTCCTGTTATGTGATTTTATAACTAAACCATCAGGTTAATCCCAAGTACTTATGAACAGAAATGAAAACTGGGACAAAACAAGCGGAAATGCCTTATGCCACAAAGAAGTCCCTGAAGGAGTACGAGCTTCTAGGTGATTTTCCACAGGATTCTCTGGAAACTGAAACCTACACAAGTAAGCTGCTGCCAGATAGTGGACTCTGAGCTTTCAATAAGCAGTATTTTGTGTTCGCGGTGCTCAATTTATAAGGTCTAAAGGCTAGATGTAAAGCCTAGCTCCTGCTAAAGGGCAAAGGCCTGTCAATGCAATCCCTACTGCTGGCTAGCCACACTCTACTGTCACTTCCCTTCTAGAAGCACAAGTGAGCTGGCTAACACCGACTTAAAACAGAGGAACTGCTCTCAACCTGTTCCCTTTTCTGAAAAACACATTCATTTTCTGTTTGATCAGTTTCCCAAACAACTTCACTCACTGTATGATGTAATGAATGCCAGTGAACAGGTAGGAACACACAGAGGGCAGCATGAAGTTGAACTGTCATTTCCAGAGGCATTCAACTGCTATGTGGACTTAGCCATAAAATGAAAACCCACATATAGTCATAAGAGCTTAGGAATAACAGATCCAGTGCCTTATATGTCACTTTCCCTCCACAGTGCCTTTTTCCCTCCACAGTTCTCAATATTGCAAGTCTTTTGCATAAAACACAGAAATGAACTTTAATCTAAAATACAGGGGAAAAATATTAAAACCTTAACTTCTCAGTGGAACCCACTACAATATAAGCCTTTGCTCTTTCACTGAAAAAGAGCTAAGCTTGACAGATATAGCACTTCTGGGGCTCCTTTATTTATAAAGAAGTGGAGAACTGATGATCCTGCCCACACTACATATCAAAAGTGTACATCACATTGTTATAAATAAAGCAACTGGGAACATAAAGCAAGCAGGAGCATAAACCAAGAGAGTTTAACCCCTTCTTCCCCCAAAAGAAGCAAAGCTGAGCAGTAGCAATTCAGCAACTTGGTCATCCTTCTCAAAGGCCTGAGAGGCCTGTTAGTAGTAACTTCACAGGTGTGGGTCTCCACAAGCATTGGGAGAGTTTTACCTGAAATGGCATCCTTTGTTTTTTCCTACTGCCTCCTCACAGTATCACGGGAATTCTCTTATCCCAGACTAAGCAGTCAGTGGACAAAGAGACTGGCATACTGCAGGCTACTTCAGATTAAAAAAAAACCCCAACAACTAATTGGCACACATCATGCCAAAGCAGGGCCAACTCTCCATATCTAAAAATGAGTTGGTTTAAATATAAAAAAATTGCAAGACCAGCTTGAAGCCAATCTTTTATTTCATGGAAAAAAATAAAGCACACAGTGCTTCATCTACACAGAAAGCATTACCACTACAAATATTTTGGTTAGCAATGTAATTTAAACAACTAGGAATAGCCTTTTACTGTTTTGCATTAGAGCTGAGATTTGGGTGCAAGTAATGCAAATCCAGGCATTAAAAGTTTAAGAAATACCCTACAATGAAAGATTGCTTCTAAATCACCAGAGTTAGCAACGTCATAGCATTTAATTATCTTCACGGCTGTGTGCAGAAAAGATTGCACTGTTTGAATATTGAAATACTTTTGTCTGAATTTTTCCCTTTTTTTTTTTTTAAGACATCTAAAATGCTCTGTATACACTTTTATATGAAATACTTATCAAACCTAGATAAGCACATTCAAATTGAAAATCAGTAGCGTTATTGTATTGTGCTTTTCTCCGTAGTTCCACAAATATATCACGAACAGGCACTTTCTTCTCAAGAAAGGCCGCTGACTGAAATTATTAATTCTGTATTCCCTTCCTGAACACTTCTATAATTCGCCAAAAGTTACTTCTACCATGCATCAATTCTATGATTTAAATCACCTGTTTAAACAAGGGAAACATATTCCAGAATATTTTCTCTTAAGCCAACTACATCAAGAAATATGCATTACAGAAAAATACAATTAAAGGAAGTTATAAAAGAAATTAAAATTAAAACCTAAGGATGAAAATCATCCACATTAATGGTTAAAAGTTGAGAGTACCACAGAAGGTTCTGTAGCAAGCTCAACAGCAAAAAAATTTCCACATTTAAGAAAATTATGTTCTTCACACAAATGTCAGTCACTTAAGAACCACAGTTACTTTACAGTTAGCTGCTGTACAGTAACTAAATATTTTGACTGCTAATGCATAAACAATACCTGAATGGAAGATGAACAAAGAAGAAATGCCCAGCTTTTACATTGTTCCTTAAAAATGTTTTATTTAAAATTCCCACTCAGTTTTAATTTTTTTTCATATGCAAATTTCACTTTCTACTATTTCATTAAAATTTTCAAGCCTTTTCCCAATTGAATTGTTACTGCAATTTTATTCAGTAATTACCACAAACCCCAAATTTTAATGTAAATTCAACCAGGATTTCAGGTAGGGGAGAATAACAAACACAGGGTATTACTGCTACCCTTCTTCAAAAGTGTAATTTTCTACTTCAATGTAACATCTTCTTGTCAGACTGCCAAAACCTTTTTAAAAAGAAGTGTAACAAGGTGAAGCAAAGCAAAGAAGATCTTTATTACATCCATTGCAACTGTAAATTTCAAACTTTTTTTCTTCTAACATTTTAATTATGCAACCTGTTATCACCAATATAATACGATCCCAAGCCCCTCTGAAAAAGCATTTCTTTTGCCGCTATTTATACAGGCATCTAGTAGATGGATTTTGCAAGTGGAATAACATGATCTCTCTCCCCAGGGCAAGCCAGCCGTGAAAATCAGAGTAAAGCTCAGTTACTTCATTGTTCCCAGAATATACTCTAAGGAATTGCAACACAAGACTTGCTCTCCATCTTTTCCATTGTCAAACACGTTCTGCTGTCCTCCTCCCAGTTTCAGATGCTGACATGTAAACAATTCTCCCAGACACACTCAACCATGCAAATACTGCTCCAACTGTTGGTCTGCACTTTGGCACTTTTGCACAAACAGGAAACTAGCAGCTAGTTAAACAGAAATGGAAATCTTTTCAATACACAAAACAATTGCACAGAAGCTAAAAAAAACCCCCAGGATTGCAGCAACAAACAAAACACCACTGTAGGACCACTATCTTACAAAAAAAACCCCAAACAACTGGCTGTATGAAACAGCATAACATGTTACATCCTGTATCTCCATAGTGCACCATCTCTAAATGTAAATTGGTAATGTGTAACCTATTTCACCAAGTCCTTCAAGCACCAATATCACGAGCCCCACCATTTGCCCTGGTATTTTGTCTTTAACCAGGTTTGCTGCTGCCTTTGGCCAGTCCCTCCCCAGTTCCGCAGGCTCTCTCCCGGCTGGGCTCTGATCGCCAGGGGACGGAGGCTGCCCAGGCCCTTCTGCCAGCTCCAAATGCACATGCTCCTGGTGCTACAGGACCAGAGGGGAGCTGCAGCCTTTACAACACCCCACCAGTGTCCCCATTCATCTCAGGATATTGGCAACTGAACTTGAAGAGAAGCTGCTACCCTGGACTAATCAGCGGATTCGCACAAGGCAACAGGAACAGACCCTAATCAGGAGGAAGACACAGAATTTGGTAATGTTCTGCAGCCTTTGTTCTTTTCTTCTAGCCTGTCCTCTGATTAAGTCTATTCTCCATAGAAAAGCTTGCCTTTCAGGTTTGCAGAAGGTACTACATTCAGAGAGATGAGCTACATGTAACTGTAAGAAGCATGCTGGCTATGTTACTTCAAATAGTTGCGTTAAATGAAAGGATAAGTGCCTAGCATGTTCCTCCTCCTTTCTTTCTATGCCCTTACAAACATGACAACAAAGTTCAGGAGATATCAAGTACGTGCTTCATTTTTCAATAGCTTTCCCATGTAAAAGTGCAATGCAGTGGGAATTTATAGCATTTTCTGCCTACATGTGTTCAGAAAGGAGAGACCTTGGTGCATCTTGCTCCTAGCTATAAACATTAAGCTAATGCTCATAATGAGTAAGTGAAAAAGCAACACGTATGAAAGACACATGCAACACTGCAGCAGAGTAAGTAATTTCTCTTTACAAATAAAAGACAGACCAGGAACGTAAGATTCTGTTTCTTCACAGGCATAGAAAAATCCTTTTCGTCTCAAAGCATAGGAGACTACTCTGCTTTACAATTGAGTATAGAATTCTTTNTGTTTAAAAAAAAAAAAAAAAAAAAAAAAAGAGAGAGCAAAGAAGAATGGACAGTCAAGCAAGCAATCCTAAATCAATATACAGCTGTAAATCTAATTTCAGGTCCATTGAACTTTACATTATGAGCTTAAATAACATTATGTGCACTTACTGCTCCAACAGCAATTATTTTATCCTCTTACACTCCAAAACAAAACTTCATTTTCACATCCATTAAACAATAACATATTACCTAGTGTTTCATTAGCCTGAAGAAGACCAAACCCTCAAAGGTTCACTGGTATGAAGGACACACCAAATAATTTACCATATCACTGTGAATAAGTTCACAAATTGAAGTCCAGAAGCACTGCCAGGCAACTGAACTTCTTGATGAACTGAGTACTCAACTCATGCTTGTTTATTTTTTAAAGACCTTCTTAAAGTAATAAACAAAATTATTCTCACTACTGGACCACTTTCATTCTTTTCTCATATTTGACACTTTGTCAGATACATTTCCATTCTGTCCATAAAGTCAAAGCTTCCCACTAGCAGACAGAAGATTCTAATAAGATTTTGCTGAAAGGATGAAAAAGGGACTGAAGACTACACAGCTTATAAATAACTGACATGATCCTAACCCACACTGTAACCTAGAGAGAAATTCACATTTCAAACATATGTTAATTAAAATTCTAAACATTGCATTTTGTCCTGGATTGCAAAACAACATTAATATCCTCTATGTCCCAAATACATATCAACCACCTATAAATTTGTTTAAAACATGCAGAAAATACTGGGGCTGGAGAGGAATAGAAGCAAATATGCAAGCGTAGAGAGTGCAGTTTTCTATTCAGAAAACCTACAAACCTCAAAGTAGCAAACAGCACGGCAAATGCCAAGTTGTTAACTGCATCCATTCCCAAAAAAGATTTTTAATGCAACTATGTTTGAATTAAAATTCATAGCTATGAATGCATATGAGCCCTGTTATTGGTATCCAACTCCTCACAGATGCTGAGAAATACTAAGACATGAGCTCTCTGCAATTTTTCAGTCTGTTAGAACAGTGAACAGCCATTAAAATGTAATAGTCCACATCTGCCAGCCACAAGTTCCAGGCTTGTGCTTTAGGTTCATGCACTGTGCAGAGGGTGTTATCAACTCACTGTGAACATCCTCAGGACAGCACAAATCTCCCTCTTTGAATGTGAACACACTCTGCTGTTTCTCAACAGCAGTGATAATTATCCATAGCATCCTAAGCTGTATTTTGATCTGTAACCTAAAAAAATGTAAATGCTTGTTCTGCAAGCCTGTCCTACACAAGGATAAGGTTCCAGAAAAAAAACATCATTTAGGACATGATTAGCACTGACCGTAATAGGACCTAGGTGCCAATATAAATCTAAACTCTGAGAGAGTTTTATTAATTTATCCTCTATTAACCCCTTCTCTCCCTTTTCTGGAAATACACATACATACATATGACAAAAATAATTAAAACACCCATAGGAATGAGTCCACAATTTGGTGTTCCAAAACTTGTAATATCTAGCTAGATACTAAGAGAAAAAAGGAAACACCTTATACAATGGAGGCCTATAAACTGAATGATCTGTGTTCCTACTGTTAGCTTTTAAGCAGGAGTTTCCTTGAAGCCCAGTCCCTATTGTCACAGTCAAGAACATTAGTGCATGAAGATTAATATTCACAGAAAAGCATGTCAATGACAGCTATATTAAAAACTACAACAGAGCAATAAATCAAACAATTTTAAAATAGAAGAGTCAAAAGTGACAAATTGTTGGGGTTTTTAAGAAGGAAAGTTGAACAGCAGCAAATACTTTATTATTTTATTTTACTATTTCTTCACTGACTAGTCGATGTTCAAAGCAAAGGATTTAAGTTCTTTCCTTTGTTTTTCCTTACTGTTCCCCTTGAAAAGCTGGCACACTGCTCATCAGAAACCTCTCAAGGCACTTCTCACATGGTACTGAAAAGCTAATTTAAACCTTAAATCTATAAACACAATTTAAAGATTCATAACTTGAAGGAGTACTTCTACTTCACTAAAGGCTAAAGTGAAAAAGAGACATCTCCACGATAAGGAAGTCAACAAGTGTAAGTGAAGCGTAAAGAAAGGCCCTGGCAGCATTACTGGCCAGAGGTGGCCTATTACAGTCAAACTGGTACAATAAAGTGTCTACGTTACAAAAAACAAACAAACAAAAAAAAGTATTGAAAATACTCTGAAAATACATGGCTTAAAACACCCAGTTGTTAGCGTGCTACATTGCAACCCTACATTGCAATCATCTCTATTTTGTATATGACATTATACTACTCGTGCTAAAATTAGCTAAAACTATGTATTCTTTCAAAACAACAAAGCAACATTCCTTATTTTTTGACCTACTCTGCACTCAGATGCTTGTAGCTTAGCCAACCCTCTGCAGCTGCTTCAACACCATGCCAATGCCTCCACTTCCTCAGCCTTTCTATGCTTAGGAAAGAATCTCTGGAGACATAAAGAACATTGCACAAACAATACTGTGTCCTCCAACTGTTGCTAAATACAATATCCATCTTTGCTTCTTTTGTCTCTCTTGAAGGACAGTGAATATGTGCTTTGGACTTCATTTTTGGTTGATGAAATAATATTTTATTTTCTCTCAAAAAGGGGATGGATTAACCTAAGAGAAGCCTGTTACAACAGAGGTCAGAAACAAGTCAGTGGATAGGATAGGACAGGAGACCAGGAATTGGTAAAGTTGTCTTCCTGGAACAGCCAGGAATCTGTTCTGCGACCTTGAGCAAAGGCAATTCACCTCTCTATTATCCCTCTGCTTTTTTTGGAGCATACACCTATCCAGGACACAAGCAAGACAGAACAATTGCGCGCCAAACTCTGTATGACTATAAAAATCCCCCCAGTTATTTATTTTTATTGGGGTTTTTTGCTGCCAATGAACACTGATGATGATCTTGGACTCTACTGCACAAAAACATTGTCTAAGCAGCAAGCAAATCAGCTGGAATCTCTAGGCAATACTGAAATACAAATAATTACTAACAGGATACACAGCTTGGCTTACACAATACAATAAGAAAAGGAGGATGACTTAAAATAGTAACTCCATACGTTACTATGCTGGTTATTAGTTGTCTCATTAAAAAAAAACCTGCAGTTACAAGAAATTATGAAAATACACAGAACCCGAAGTGTTTCAGCCTCTCCTAAAGAGACAGGGTGTTTGTCCCTTATAAATTTAAATCTTGTTTTATAAAATGATACCATTCAGGGTTAGACAAAAACTTAACTAGTTTTCAAAAACATTTAATAAGAACCTGATGTTAACAGTTATGTTCGCAATAGTTTCTTTCCAAATATAGTCAGCACATGTCTATCCAACTTTTTAGACAATTACTTTGAGGAAATTACTTCAAAGTTCTGGGGGAAAAAAAGTTTCTTGAGATACCTGAATTATCCTTCTTCCTGTAAAGTGAATGCAATTGAGAAACATGCATGTTCCAAGAAAGTGTCGTCATTATAAAAAAGCCCTAGACTTTCAGAATTACAGTATCTGATCCTTGAGGCAATCAGATATTAACTATTTGCCACTGTGAAGAATAGCAGTAGTAGTCCGTACAGACCAAAGTAATTTCCTCCACCAGCATGCTGAGAGCAAGTAACTTTTTATTGATGGTGCCAATTGAAGCTCTCTTCCTCTCAGCCAGTCCAGTCATTTCCAGCCCTGCCTTGTGCTGACACAAATGTTCCAGGCAATGAGGAAACAGACCAGACTGACGCCCTCCCCAGGAAAAAATGAAGGGCAGAAAATGTGCTAGAGGGAGAAGTGAGATGATTGTTTGGTTGTTTTTAAAATTGTTGGGTTTCATAGTTTAGATTTGTCTGTCTCTTATTTTAGACTGTTAATAAATAGTCGATCACCAGCCTTCGAATATCTGAAATCACCTCCAGTTAAACTGTAAACAAAGCTACAACAGAGAAAAACATCGTAGTATTTTTAGGGAAAATGAGACACTTTTTGAGGCACACCATAGGACTGGCTCCAGCCTGACAATATAGTAAGTATATTACATTATAAGTTACATCTATAATCCCTGGGGTATTCTACATAAACACTGTACCTGCAAAGAAAATAATATATCAAATAATCTAATGACAAACTTCAAAAGGAAAGCAACAGACCTTTCTAGATAATATGAATAGGTGTTACTAAGCAATAGTTGCTGCACATTATAATCAGGATGACTGATTAAGGAAACAATCCAAAGCACTTAAAAATGCCTAACCCTTTGAACATTTTACTCTTGAACTCCACAGAATTTTACAGACAAAATTTTTTCAAATAGAAACCCCAATTCCACTCAGGCTCATCAAAACATAATTATTCAAGTTAGGTGAGGTCATCTGCAGAGATGTGAACTACATAAAGCAAATTTTACCATTAATATCATAACAACAAGGGAAGTCTCGCTTTGCTCCTTACTTTCTTTCGTTGCTAACTTTGTTATATAGCAGTCGTCTAATTCCTAGATAATGAAAAAAATGGTGGTGTTATATGGAAGTTGTTGCTACTTAGTATAAAATTAGTTTACTCTGCAATCTTCTCCTGTGTCAAGCAAAAATATTTGCTGCATGATGAGTTTACTTAGTAGAACTGAAATCTTCTTGGGACAGAATGACAGTTAAATTGTTGGAATTGATACATATTCTGCATATTACAGTATGTTATTATTGCTAATACGTCAATAACTGGATGATTTCTAGGCTTCAGTAAATTATAAAATAATCCTATGATTCCACGGGTAAAAATTCTGTACATTGCCAAACTTCCCTTATTTTTTGCTTTCTTGCTTTCTTTAAATCTTGAATACAGACATCAGGCATTTTGCACCTTGTATTTGCAAGAAAAGCACATCTCCAAGTCAGTCTCTCTGGCATTTACTATTAGAAATCTTTACTTACGAAACTGGACAAATCTATATTTGTTCCCAATGCCTGTATCAGTTGATTAAATCAACTCCAGCAAACACAGAATGAATCACATGATCCTAATTTGAAAGCTGAATGCTCAGTGTCATCTTTAAGATGACACAAACACCTCTGAATTGGAAAAGGATTAACACTGCAGCACTGGAGGGGGACTACAAATGAAGTAGTGAAGCTTACCGATCATCTGAGCTGGGAAGCACCAAAATGCCTTCCCCCAAAACTAACTTTGGATAATAGCTTTCCTTAGTTCACAGCCCTTTCCTGTGAACTGATCAATCCCCATCACCAGCGTTCAAGAGTCCCGAGTGTTGCCCTTCTACCTCCCATGCACGTCAGTCATGAGATGAGACATGGATAGCAGCCGTAACAGCAGTGCCTTGCATCCAGGGTGAAAGGCATCTTTTAGAAGACATCAGCAACACAGCTGTCCAGGGAAGCATCCTGATAATCAATTCTTACAAATAAATATGTAAACGACTTTTTTTCTTCCTAGTTAGGCAACAAGCCTATCTCAGCACTTCAGTGCTCCATCACTGCAAACTCCAGACAGGGGACCATTCCCTTTGCTCAACAGAGAAACAGCTACAGAGACTACTACACCTGAGAGGCCCTTTATTACAGGAGGATGTTGTAACTCAGCAGTTTTCATGATCTCAATCTGGCAGGAAAGAACTATATCCCAGTGTTATAAACCTATAATGAAGAGAGAAAAATCATTTTTGGGGGTAAGGCATTTTCAATGCAGCACTGAATGCTTCATTTTTGTTCCTTTCAGCACTGCTGCTTTCTCCAACAAAAGCAAATTCTGAGTGACAGAAAAGTACATTTCCATCTCTGCCCTGCAGCTCACTCTGTGACTGTGCAATCAGTGGCAAAGTCTGAAATGGGGGGCGGGGGGAAGTGCAGTAAATGATGAATGCCATACAAAAATGTATGTTCTTGTATGGCCTCGAGCTTCAAAACAAGGAAAGTAAGATCCCTGAAGAAATGCAAACATTCAAGAGACAGACAATCCTTTTTTTTTTTTCTTTTAAGTATCCCTGGCAACTATCTGCATACCACCACTACCATTTTATTAAGTGACATGATATTGAGTAATTTGGGTCAACACAATGAAAATGACCTGCAAGTGTCATCTTTTTGATAAAGTGTACAAAAATACGCGTCATAAAAAAAGTATATTCAGATTGACTTTTATATGTTATACAGGTGACGCTCAGCCTAGCTTTGTAAATTATTTCAACTTTAGTAACAATTCTTCTGGCACTCATTTTTTGGCTTGGTCTAACAATGCAGAATGGAAAGACACTGTCAACTGCACTTTGGACTTTAATCAGGCCTCATCCGCACTCAGGGTTGCATCATCTTAATTAAAGGCAGGATTTTAAGCAAGTTGAAGTGGCTTTATACCCTATAGGTAAATCACCCAATCCACTTAGGCTAATTTATGTGTAATTCTGCAGACCAAAGCACAAATGTCTGAGTGCGCCATTAGGTAGAAAATATGGAAACTCCCTGTGTGTACAAGCTTAAACTTAAGCCTGTTTTCACATGAAGTCAGTACCCTAGAAGATTTTGAATCGGTGGACTCTCTTCAAGAGACTCATAGCAGAGTTTTGGTTTCCGCACCCAAACGAAGTTGCGGATACACAAGACACAGCAGAGGATTAAAAAATTTGCCAGCTATAAGGACAGCAGAGAAGAGGGTCTGATATGGATAGGAGCTGTAGTCACTGCAGCAGTTCATGAAAGAACTGAACCTGAACTGGCTCTTTCAGGAGAGGTTAGAGAGCAACAACAGACATTTGCACTTGAATGTACGAAGCCTGGAAGACACAATGTGAAAAGTTAGAAATACTCGTTCAGGACATTAAATTCAACAAGTTAAAAAGACCACAGAAAAAGACAGTGGAATATCCACATCAAAGCTGAAGAGTAGATGATATTCAGGAACGTAAAACAAAAGTAAAGCCAGTTAGATACCGAAGTGCATTAGTAACGTCTTGCCAATTAGAAATACAGATTCCTTGGATAATGGAGAATTAACTTTGGTCAGAGTCATTTAGGGAAATGATAGTTTTGAAAGGTTATTTACAGTACTACTAAGGGTTTGCAATAATTGGGCTGGGAGATGAACATTAACGGAACAAAAATGTCATCATCTTGGAAAGACTATCTTCACGAATAGACCAAAAAAAATCCAACAGTAGCATTCCTGATAGACAAAGACTTCTTCAATCAAAAAGCACTGCTCTAAGAAGGAAGCAATGCTAATTAAAATCTGGTTTTGGATAGTAGGAAGGGCTTTACAGAGGAACAGGTCATAGAAAATAAACTGATAATAAAGCGATTCAGCTTTTTAGATACTGAAGTTAGATGAAAGGATAAAACAGTCAGTAAACAGGTATTTTCCCCACCCCAACTCAGAAGGACAAAGACGGAAGAACTGGAAAACACAAGAACATGGATCTGAAGGAGGCTTTGTTATTTCTTAAGTCAAAAAGCACAAAAATTATCCAGCTGGGGGTGGAGGAGAGAAGCAGGTGCCCAAAATCCAAAATTAACTGTACAAATAAACATCTCAAGAAAGTTACCGGGCTGAACAGAAGGTCAACAGAAATGCTGAGGGAAGACATACTAAGACATTTACATCCTGGAAGTCAAGAATTCTTTGCTTAAAGAGAACTGCTCAAATAAACATTTGTATTAGGAAATTGAAACAAAAAGTACAATTTTGTCACTCTAATGGGGGGGGGGGGAACAATCCCAAACAGGAAAAGAAGTGTGCATTTCATGCCATATAGAGATCAAAGATAATGTAAGATGGGCATCCAAACAGATGTCTTGCCTCTGTTTCTAAGAAACAACGTATCAGCAAAAATAGAAGCATGGGGAGAAGGCTAACAACACTGAGTGGAGAGACATGCAAAGGCCCACATCTTATGTGAGAGAAACCCAGAGAGCATGCCATGCTCCACTGTGGGGATGATAATCCAGAAAACTGAAACAAGAGGCATATTAAAGTGGAAATTAAGTAGAAAGATTTTTTTTAATCAGACTATGAAATTAGTTATATGTTAACATATGACTAGCAAGCAGCAAATAACTGCATTTGTGAAAACAATTCAGACAAATATAGAACCCTGAACTTGCCTTAAGTACCATAAAAAAAGCTTTAGAATGTATTTTGAAATAAAGAAGAAACAGAAAGTAAACAAAGATAAACTACAACATTTTACTCAGTATCTACCTTTGATGAACTGAAAAAAGATGAAGCAAATGTAGTCCATCTAGCCTATCTGGATTTCAATAAAAACTTTTGAAGATGGAACTTCAGCTTATCTGAATCTTTTACTTTTCATATTAAATATTTCCTTTAACACAATTTTATAATAAAGATTCCCCACAGCTGGAAGCAATTTGCATTAGGCAGAGTCTGAATATTAATTAAACCTCAGAATGGTATTTGTATGACTCTGAAACCAGAAAAAGAAAGCTAACTTGATAGTTTTACCTATCTGATTGAGAAATCCGATCGCATTATTTCAGTCATGGGCTCACCAAATTTTGTACCTGGAACATCTAACACGTAGCTTTTAAAAAGTGAATCTTTTGCCTCAGGAGATACTGCCTCAGAATATCTTTTAAAACATGCAGCCCATTTCCCAAAATCTGGAGAAAGAAGATTCTGAAACCATAACTCAGGTTATGACAAACATTGATTTTAACAGAACCAGAACTGAAAAGTAGATATAAACTTACAAAAGCATATGCTCCAGTTACTTTTGGTATATTTCAGTGTCCTGCATCTGTGTTTTAAGGTGTGTGTGTAACTGTTTACATCTTTGATCAAGTGTAGTACCATGGTCATACGCTACTCTGGAAAGAATGGTGTTACTGTCATTCTCTACTTAACAGACAAGTGCTACTCACATGTTTTAAATTGCTGAGAGTTCATGAAGTTCAACTACAGATACAGAGATATCAAAATCCAAATGATGTATTTGAGGAAGTAGGCAGAAGGATACATCCCTCTTATTTCAAGTAACCCAATCAGTGAAAACAGTGTTTTCCTTCCTTTGCTTAAAGATGGTCAGACCATTCAGCTGGCACCTAGCAAAAGATGAGCTACTCGTCTTTGAGAGAACCTTTCAGTTAAGAACTTCATAAACATTGAGGATAAACAGACATCAACAATACCAGTAAAGTAATTGTTGGTTTTAATATTCCTTTATGGAATACAAAGACAGGCCTACAAACTGCAGAAATTCAAAATCCAAGGCTACAAATGAAGAGGCTCTTGTTTTTATTTCTATCCACAAGATTTTAAATACTCAGATGCTCAGTAACAGTGGCGGATACAGAACAAGGACTTAGAGCTGAAACAAAGATTGCCAAATGCTCAAAATGGCACTAGCTAGTGTGTAATGCACCCACAACAGCAATAGGACAATAAAAGTCTCATCTCCCACCATTATGCTTTCCATATTTACTCATCAACTGAGGTGAACTAATGATAATTAAGTAAACATGTAAAATAAATTACATTGAAGTGACACACATTAACTTGTATTCCTTCACCATTAAAACTACCAAAAAAATTCCTGTGCCTTGTCATATCCAGATTTACAGTTCATATTGTCTAGTTCAAGATCCCATACCCTTTGCAAAGACCTGCACAGCACCCCAAAGCCTTACTCTGCTCAGGCTTGCCAAAAATCTCTACCTCGCCTAAATCATACAGGAGCTCACAATAGCAGAATGACCCATTAAAATTAAAAGACAAAGTTTACTTGTTAAAGAAGAACAGAATGAGAGTGAGACATTTCTGAAGAGCAAAATCCATCACTTTTGCCAACACAATCACATTTTGACCATAGTTGCTTTTGCAATTTTGATTTGCCATGCATAAGTCAAAAAGCCAATGTAAAGTGCTGACCCTGTATTTGACAGTCTGCTCCAATGATTCTGTCTCAAATTAGTACACTTTTAAAAAGCAGATTACTGATCATAGATTACTGCTACACTAAAGAACCCTAATTTATTAAAAGGACTGTTTTGAAGCAAAGTTGATTTAAACAGACATATAAATTAGCATCACTGGAAGCAGCTGTTTAAATCCAATTTTATGCAGAAGAAAAAACAGAAAGATAAAAATATTTTCTCAGATTACTAAGCGATTCATAATACATATTCACAATATAAACCAAGCCATACACAATATAAACCAAAACACACACAATAATAAACCAAGCTATAGACTACAGAAACTGATGGATCCTGTAAATTACCCCAAAACTAACAATTATAAAAGTCAGTATCTGACATATAGTAAATAAAGTGACATAGGGAAAGTCTAGACTTGATTACAGTTATTTGGACTTACAGGTTTTTGCTAAGAGATAAAAATATATTCTTTATGAATTCCTGAAAACCTGGGAAAAAACACTTATATTAAATAGTAATCTTCTTAATAATGACTAACTTGTATAAAAATAGTAAAATTCTGTCTATACGAAACATTAAATAATAACGTTAAAGCTTCACATTTACATACTTTTAGCCAAAAGAACAATCCTTATCTAAATTGTTTCATTTATAGGAAACCAATACTAATCCCTAGATTAACAGAGGCACATGATTAAAAAGAAAGATCAACCAGGAGCTGAGGCAGAAAATTATGTTAACATTTTGTACTGAAAGCTTCACAAGAAAGGATTTCTGCAGCTTGTTAGAAACTCAGAGGATTTAGAAGTTACAATAAGCATATTGATAAGGTATTATGCAAAATATGAAGGCTAAGAAGTCCAACTCCAGTAAAAAGAATTTTAAGTCACTGAAATGTGCAGGTGGGAAGATATACGTTTAAAAGGTGAGGTCTAAAATCTGCAGGTCCTTAAAAAAAAAAAAAAAAGCCCATGGGTCCAGATGTCAAGGACAGATGCATCTAATGTAATCTCTTTCAAAGCAGCTTTGGAAGGAGACTAGCAATATGGTTTTGAAATGGGCAAAATTAGAACTTGAATGTAGGGTGTATTTGGAAAATGACTACTCTGTAGTATGAAAAAGCACAGAGATGTACGTGTCTGTTACAAAGGTAGGACTCCGTGTGATGGAAGGAGTCAATCGGTCCTGCTCTGCCCACACACCCTGCAGCTGTACAGTCCCACGGCTCACCCTGTGCCAACACTCCCTAGGAGCCCGTGCAACTCCTCCACCCCGCAAAGGGTTGGGGAAGGGCACCTTCTGCTGCATTAGCAAACTGGAGCAGAGCAGGGCCTAGTCTACAATAGCATCAGAACTGGAGCATGGGAGATAAAAGTACCATACCCACAGCTGTAGGGGTGGGATAGAAAGAAGATCTCTTTATTCTAGTAACAGGAAACTAGTATCAGACTGTCTCAGCTATTAAGAAACTGCTGCATTACTCTTTCAAACCAAGATCTTACATTCTAGTTCATTATAGTTCATTCACTATTCTTTCAATACCTATTTTCATATTCAATCTTTGCCAAGGCTTTGCAAGGGGTTTTACAGCCACTCATTTTCACATTCTCTCACTGAGCATGAAATTCATCCCCAGTAGACAGCCAATACAAAACACAAACAGCATTTAAGGTTTTTTTCCCTAGTACTGCATTTGCTTGATGCTGTCTCACTCCTATTTGAAGAAATGCAGCTATAATAGTAGCCACTATTTTAAAGCAGTAAGCCATTAAATATTCATTTCTCCTCAATATTTCATTCTGCTTCCTCAAAAGCACTTCAAAATGTTATTTTTACTCATGGTATTGCCAGATACAACTACTAAGACCTTAGAAAAAGTGTTAATTATAAATAACACTAATTTCACTCTCAACACTACATTACATCATGCTACAACCAAAACAATCACAAAAGCTGTACATGCCAGATACAGTAACGGCATACACCAAATACAGCATAACACAGTATGTTAACCTAATTATCATCCAACCTTGAAGAACTCCTTAGCTACAGAAGCATAAAGATTGGTCTTCTATTAAGGTTTCCAAAGTCGATGGCCAAGATTACTGGACTTCCAACTGTGATCACATACCTGAATTGTGTATAAGAAATGATAAGCGTCTTGACTGCTCTCCATAACAGGCCAGCTGCCTTGGCAAAATAGGGAATCAAAACAGATTTTCTGCACTAAAACCCATCCCCTCATGCAAAGTATGAATTAAAACCATCTCAACTCTAAAACAGTTGCATGTAAATCTCACAAGCTCCAAGGAGTTTGCTAGACTTCTTTATGCCTTCCGTGTCTTGTACAAAATTTGTATTTTTCAGAATCAAACATCATACACACGTATGTATAGATGTATATGTACACATGGACAATTATTCATATGCATACATGTTTATATACACGAGTGTATGCACACATATGCACGCATACACACACATGTATTCTGACATGTATGTTCATGGTTCCAAGAAACTTTAAAGTGTTTCCAAAATAACTATATTTGTGGTGGGTTTACCCTGGCTGGACACCAGGTGCCCACCAAAGCCAAAGCTGCTCTATCACTCCCTGCCTCAGCTGGACAGCGGAAAGCAAATACAATGAAAGACTCATGGTTCAGGACAAGGACAGGGAGAGATCACTCACCAATTACCGTCATAGGCAAAACAGACTCGACTTGGGGAAATTAGTTTATTACCAATCAAATCAGAGTAGGATAATGAGAAATAAACCCAAATCTTAAAAAATCTTCCCCCATCCCTCCCTTCTTCCCAGGCTCAACTCCACTCCTGATTTTCTCTACCTCCTCCCCTCCAGTGGCGCAGGGGGACAGAGAATGGGGGTTGGGGTCAGTTCATCACACATTGTCTCTGCTGCTCCTTCCTCCTCAGGGGGAGGACTCCTCACTCTTTCCCTGCTCCGCCGTGGGGTCCGGGACAGTCCTTCACAAACTTTTCCAGCATGGGTTCCTCCCAAGGGGTGCAGTCCTTCAGGCACAGACTGCTCCAGCATGGGTCTCCCACGGGGTCACAAGTCCTGCCAGAAAACCTGCTCCAGCGTGGGCTCCTCTCTCCACAGATCCACAGGTCCTGCCAGGAACCTGCTCCAGTGCGGGCTTCCCACAGGGTCACAGCCTCCTTTGGGCATCCCCCTGCTCCAGCATGGGGTCCTCCATGGGCTGCAGGTGGGTATCTGCTCCACCGTGGACCTCCATGGGCTGCAGGGGGCCAGCCTGCCTCACCATGGTCTTCCCCATGGGCTGCAGGGGAATCTCTGCTCCGGCGCCTGGAGCACCTCCTCCCCCTCCTTCTTCACTCACCTGGGGGTCTGCAGAGTTTTCTCTCTCACATGTTCTCGCTCCTCTCTTCAGCTGCAGTTGCTGTTGTGCAGTGTCTTTTCCCCTTCTTAAATCTGTTATGCCACAGGTGGTACCACCGTTGCTGATAGGCTCGGCCTTGGTCAGCAGCAGGTCCATCTTGAAGCCGGCTGACATTGGCTCTGTCAGACATGGGGGAAGCTTCTAGCAGCTTCTCACAGAAGCCGCCTCTGTAGCCCCACACACACTGCGACCAAAACTTTGCCATGCAAACCCAATACAATAACTAAATATGGAGCAATCCAAAAGCTAATTCAAATTTTTAGCTCTGAGGAACTAAACAGAATTTGAGAAATTGGAGGAAGAAAAAAAAAAGGATTAAAGCAAAGATTTGGTGCTAGCAGTGCCACAGTCAAGCATTTATTTTATTTTTAAACCAACTACATAAAGCTGACCAAACCCTCTACAAGAGGGAATCTAACAAAAATTAATATATGAAAAGTCAATATAAAAAAACTTGCAACTGCTGACATTTGTTAGCGGTAAGTCTGAACATCAGTGGGATTCCTTTCTGACAAGAGAGTTGTGAAGTCCTAACTTCATACTATGGTCCTAGTAATCATAATCCAAATGGGCACTCTAAGGAACAAAAAATATATTTGGCCTGAGCATAGCAAAGCTGGAATTCTCTTTTCTCCCAGGACATCTGATAAAGAAAGCTCATTAGAAACATTTCTGAAATTGTTTTCTCTCACCAGAACTAACTATTCCAAATCTGCAGTTGGTTTAAAACGAACAAGTTTGTGGCATAGTGGCATTGATACAAGTAAGAGGAAGTAAAACTGACAGTGCAACTCTACAAGTCATAAATGTCATTATTCCTTGGGCTGAAAGAATCCATTAAAAATAAAATGTTCTACCATAATATAAAGTAAGTCCACCTTCAAAAAAAGAGTAAGGTGAAATTTAGAATAGAATTATTAAAAAGACCAAATGTATAAAAATAAATTCTGAAATGCATTTCTACTTTGGAATAGGACTGATGCATTCCAGAACAAACCTTTTGATTTCTTTCACAGTTTTTCAAAATACCACCAGGTTGCAAAGTAATTTTTAAATTTTTTTTCTTGGCTAAAAATAAATGTGCTGTGAATCATCAAGAAAACCATTACATAGCACTTCCTGGGCTCTGCTAATTCCTTTCAGCCAGAGAACTGCAGTTTTCTTCCTTTCTGGAGCCACTTTCAGTAGAGTCAAGGCACTTAAAAACATCTTTACAATTAAAGCTGCTCTGTATGTATTCTTACACAGCACTAACATGTGACTGTAAATTCACAACTCTATAAAGCAATTCTCCAGATAAGGCTTTGCTAAATTTGTGCCAATCTTTTACTACAAAGTGTCAAATATCAGGAACAAAGCACTACATAGGAAGAACAAAGTTACCAGGCTACACTCTAGATTATGAAAACAGAAAGGGGAAAACTGCACAGAGTATCACATAGATGAAACTGGATGCAGACAGATTAAATGGTTGCCAAAACAGGCATAATTTAAAACATTAATGCAATAGTAGGTATTATTTAAAAAAAAAACAAACAAACCCCACACTTTAACCCATATAGAAAAATTAATTTTTTCTTCATTGTGATCATTATCTCAAAATGCTTGGAACTAAAATTTTAATTCTTAAAACCACTGTCTTTTCTGAAAGCTTCACGTTTTTGCAAGAACAGCCTCCAATCATGGATGACAGCATATTTTTTAAGAACCTTGTTACATGCTGGTTCTTTTCCAACAGTGAAAACAGTGAGGAAAGACCCAAAGATGTTCCTGAATTGCCTCTGCTCTCTGCCTACCTTGTTACACCAGCCATCCACAAGGTTTTATCCAAAAAGCTAATTAAAAAAACTGGCAGGAAGAGACCCACACATTGCTGATCTGGAATTTGTTAAGAGGATTTATTTATGGCAGTGTTGCCTGTTGCAATCAAATACTTCCCTAAAAGATTTACATTGGTCTACTAATTATATATCCTTTATCTGACACTGCGCACACATTACCCTATGGACCTGTGTACAACACAGACATAAAAAAAAGGAAGGGGGAAAAATACAGGGAATTTTTGCAAGCAGCTTTTTTCTGTAAAGTGAATCTTGTCCATAAACACTTCAATGTGAAAACCAGTTTGCTCCAATTATGCCATATCTTTTTCTATTTTAAAATGTCACATACTTTGCTTTTAAAGAAAAGAAACTAAAGTTATTCCTGTTACTATTCTTTTAGAAAGAACATTTATATTCTTTGCTATTACCTGCATTAATTCTGATCATGGAGATCAGTTAAACTCTTGAGGGAGTGGAGAAAAGACTAAGCAAAAAGGGAATAATATTGATTCCTCAAACTAATCTCTTTGAAAGTAGAATTTTCCAAGGGCAGTTCACAGACATCTACAATGAGCAGCTGAATTATTTTGCATCTTGACATACTTAATCCAGGAAAAAAAATATCTCTGAAATCTACTTACTTTCTGTAATTAGTCTGCCTACTGAATGGAAAAAAATAATAAAAAAGGCTGATGAATACCTTGCTATTCTGACATTTTACATATGTAGAGCCTTCATAGAGAGCACAGCCTGTTACAGCAGCGACCTCTGTACGAGAGCTCCATTTTAAATCTTCCCAACTCAAAAATCTCCTACTGGGAAAAATTTATCTGAAGAACTTAATTAACAGCACGCTTAATATAGGGTTTCTAAAGTATACTGTTGGGTTTCATACAGAGTGGCAAAAATCAAATAAGACAGACATAAGCAGCAAAGGGAATGAACTCTGCTTGTCACACACAAAATATATGCTTATTACCTCCCCCTTTCTTCCCACAGGGTGGAAGGGAGGGGTATGTGAAAACATACAGCTCTGCTGAACAGAACATCCATCACACAGAGCCGACCCACCCCACCGCAGGATGGTATCAGATACACTATGGGTTCTTTCCTAAACACTCAAGTTTCTTTTTGGATGCCAAAGGGGTTATTTCTGGAATTAAGAAAATTTTACAAATCTCTTCCCATGACCTTTCTGACATTCAAACTTTGATGAATAGCTCCCACACTAGATTGCTCATTCCGAGAAGGAAATTTCATGTTCCTTTTCCTTAGTGGCAGATAAATTATGGAATGTCCACAGCAATGATTAAACACAGTTTACAAATACACTGGCATATCAGCCATTTGTTCTTCATTCAAAAACACCTGACCTTTCTCTGGCATGACCCTTTTCTTTTAAACCCAACAATGGACCTTGTAAAAATAAACTTTTAAAAGCTGTTCTGTACCATATCTCACTCATGTCGTAGGTTCTGCAGGCTATTCCTAGAGTTACACAGTTACCAGGCCCAGAGAAAATAAAGTTGCAAAATCAAGCACTCCAAAGTCAGCAAATGTCAAAGACATTGCCACAAACAATGGGTAAAATGCCTGGGAGCCTTAATTTGCCCTTGTCCTCTGTGTATGCATTACGGTTAAGTTTTTAGTTATAGGATCACATCCTATCCCCCCACAAGTCTGTTCCCTGATCCAGTTAAAAAGAAGAGTCAACACACATTTATTGAGTAACTACTTAATATTTTGTTTTCTTCTCAGCATCTGAAATATAGCCTGAGGCCTTCTATACTGAGCACTACTCAAGTATTTCTACAAAGGCAGACTCCTCAGTTTCCTGGTGTGGTATTCCACAAGGCTCATTATTATATCAACTGAGTGTCTTACAAAACACTGTCCTCAAAATACATCCCTAAAATCTATAAAGCATTAGCCGAAGATTTGAGATGGAAGAACTGAGGCACAGAAAGGCAAAAAATGTTGAAGATGTGTGGATACCAAACTGAAACACCTAGCACCATATTTTCCAGACAAGGTAGCTTTGCATAG
>VYZV01008116.1:1620-14510 GCA_013401275.1 Pandion haliaetus | reverse complement strand
ATCCTGCAGCATCCTGCATGATCTGCCCTTGCCTGTTTCTACCAGTGTCTGTTTATATAAGCCTTTAAACTCAGACAAACTCGATGCCCAGTCTTGAACTATCCCTCAATCCTCAATAGCATCACTGGACAGAACATATCCTGGTATTTTTAGTGATGGTCTGATCAGATTTTCTGATAAATTACAGTGGAATTTTTCCTCAGGTAAGAGTGTTCTCATTAATTTTCTCTCTAAAATATACACATTAGTACTTATCAGAAAAGCAACTCATGTATTTGCTCATTGCTCACCACTGAAAGAGGCCTGAATGAAACGCACAGTAAGGACCAACCAAATCTGCAGAGCTTCAGAGCTAGAGCCCAGATTTAAATCTGAATTTTCCAGCTGTTACTTCATCTGTACAGCACACTGAGCCAATTTAACACATGATGATTCTGCAGACTAGGCCCATCATATCAAAATTAATTCATTCTAAAAAATGCTTAGCTCTTTTGGCTTAAAAGAGCTCTTCATTCATGCTAGAGATCTCTAAACCATCAACCACTTAATCTACACTACTGCTAAAATGGAATTTCTCTACTCCTCATAGTATCATTTTCTATTAATCCAGTCAGAACTCAGTTTTTACATGCACAAGTAAATTGTTTTGCAGAGAACATTGTGTCTCAAAACTTCCAACATTTCAGCCATCAAGTTGGTTTGTTTAATGTACTAAAAGACTGCATCACCATTAATAAGGGGTATGTATTCCTCCTATAGGCCTTCCAAAACGCTGAAGGGACTAATCAAGAATCTATAGAACATCAGAATCACGCAGCCTGAATTCATGAATCTCTCCCTATCAAAATGCACAGGAGACTCTCTGATAGCAATGAAGGCTCCCATTGGCATACATAAACAAAAATGACAGAGGTCTCTCCCCTTTACCTCAAATAGCATTTCAAGAAAGAGAAAAAAAATGGAGAAATCATAAAAAAATTATGCTTACTAGTGAAGAAGATGTCCACTGTTTCCAACACTAAAGTAAACATTAAACATTTTTCTTCTACCAAAAAAGTGTGCCAAAGTCAGCTTAGGAATCTGTACTGAGGCGCTTCACTTGGAACTCATAGTGAGAAAGACACATGTTTTTCCCAAATGCAAATTTCTCACAATTGGTCCCGTCTGCCCTCCCGCCCCCCAGTTTGAAGATTTTCTCTTAGTATTAGAGGACAGGTACTTTCTTTCTCCCTCCATTTTGCACTGCTACCTCTGGAAATAAATCTTTAACAACATTAACAACATAATAATGTAAAAATAATATCAAATATTGGCAAACTTGTAGAAGCATACCCATAACCCATATATGCAGTAGTAGCCTTCTAAAATTACTTAACTTCAAGTCCTTAAAAATGCAATCCATTAAGAACTTTACAAGGAAAGTGCCCAAGGCTAGTTTAGAGGCTGATTGATGTCACTGAGACACATTACAAAAATAGAGGTAAAAAAATATGTAATAAAGATCTCATGCTTGATAAAAAATGTAATGCTGTGGATGTAACTTCCAGATAAAGTATGGCATTCCACCATATTTTTATACTGATCTATGCTATTATGTTTTTACTGAACCAACAGGAATAAGAACTCTGTATACTCCCATTTCAGGTAAAATATTTTAGAAGCCCATACTATTCAGTAATAAACTTAATAAACAAGAACACTGATTCTGTAACACCTTCATAGTCATATTTCTGTTTTCAGTTTTATATGCTTTATGGCAGTTGTTTGACAAAGAAACACAAAGCAAAACTAAAAGAACGACAAAAGCACCCTGTTTTACAAAGTAGGTGGAAATAAATTTTGGAATGTTCAGGAACTAGGGAGAGGAGATAAGTGAGAAGCTGGATGAAGATTTTAGTCCTGGATGTCCTGAAGTTGAAAGATACGAACTTAAACACCCAAATGAAGGGGCGGAGGAGGCGGCGGGGGAAGCCTTCTTTTGCGCGCACACGTAAGCAGTAAGAAACAGTGAGCAGCGTACAGTCCTGATCTGCCCTTGATTTTCTAGGAGTTTCTTCTGGAAGTCTGGTGAAAAGAACACAAGAATCAAACCTCTCTCTCCTTAGCTTTTACTGAGCACGCTCGACACTGGCAAGCAACTGTATACAGTGCTTTCAAAGGCATAGTGCTGTGTAGGAGTGATGACTGAGTGCCCTCCAGGCACCTCAAACGCAATGCTGTCACTTCTAGTCACTACTCAGCAGGGCTAATGCCATACCTGTTATGACAAGAATCAGCCACTTAAAGGCACCACACCTCTGCCCCCACAACGCATACTTGGAAGAAGGTATGAGCCGCACAGTAACGTTTTAGGTGTTGCCAAGGAGAAGCAATCTTTCCTATAAACACTGAAGAGGTGAGAAGCACAGAAAATTAATACACTCAAGAGTATTAAATGGGGGAGCACTTCTTAGTCAGAGTCCAAATAATTGCTATGATTTTTGTAGTAGTTCCTCTTGTGTATGGTCAGAGAAAGTAAAAGACTAAGATGCCATTTGACCAGGCTAAACTGGGTTTTAGTTGTCAGCCTAAACCTGCCATCTGGTGTCAAGATACAGCAGATCACAGCCCAGATGTGATCCTTCAAACAAATTGCATTTCTACCCCCTTACTCTCTTTCTGCAGTGCGAGCAGAGAAGAGGATCTATCAAAGATGCAAATTAGCAGAAGTTTATTTCTTAGTAGAGCAACTGTTAATAAGAACAATCTCATCAACAGGTAAAATTTCACATACATGCAGAAAAAAATTAATTACTGCTCTACAATCTCCATCTGTCAGTATTCGGTGCCATGGAAATATGTCTGCGGTTGAGGAAGGAGGTATGAATTTCTTGCTAGCAAAATATGCAGGTTGGCCCACCTCAACCATTTGAAAGGCTTCTGAAAACCCGGTATTTGTTTCAGGTCACTGTAAGTTTTGAAATCTTTGTCTCATTTCTTTACTTCTTTCTGTCGCAATATCTCATTCCACAATTGGGGTGGAGAAGGGTTATGCAGCGCTATCATTTGCACCTCATTAGTCTTGGGCTGGAGCTTTGAGAAAGCTGATACTCCCTCTAAATTTTTACAGATGCTTCTAGTTTACCAGTTCATGACTGCACTACTAGGAAAGACTTCCTGCCACTAAACTGCTTGCTGGCATGTAAGCTGAATTTCAAAATCCCTGAAAAAAGTAAAGCTCTGTGGTGCTCACTTGCGTTATTCTTGAGGAAAAAAAAAGTATCCTGAAAAAACACAGTAAAACTCTTCACTCCTAACCTGTGAGACTGAAACCCTTGGAAATATTTCCTTAAAATTGCAGCACATCTTGATTTTGAAACTCCCCACAAAAATGTTCATTAACAGGAAGGTATTTGTGGAGGTGTTTGTGGTGTAAATTAGTATTATGACACATTAAATAAGTAGGGAGAATAATTCATCAACAGATACCTTGTGTTTTGCCAAAATCTAGATATTTTCTTTTATTCCTACATGTCACATGCATAATCTTTCACTTGCTATTAGAAGATTTATATGAGAGATTCTTCCTTCTCCACAATGTCATGCCCTATATTCCCTTCCCTAAAGGGCAAGAGCTCTCTTTGGTGGTGTTTTTTTTTTTTTTTTTATTTATTTTTTAGTTTGCTTTGTTTATAATGGTTTTGAGGAATTTTCTGAAGTTTGGAGCAGGTGACACTGGTCTGTTCTTAATCTTTAGTGCTTTAGTAATGTTAAGGCTAATGACGAGGGACACAAATCCCCTGATGGAACTGAATGCATTCCAAGCTCCCCGACCCACTCAGAGCAGTAATCCCCTGCAGCTGGAACTTACTTACCACCATGCACAGCTAATACATTTTTTAAAAGCTAGTCACTAGTGACAAATGTAAACTGGACTGAGCAGCTCTCATCTCCTATCCCCAATCTTCTCTCATAACCCTGAGACTTGCTATTTCAGTGATGGATATGATCTGCCTTTTAAAGCTACCAAACCAGAGTTGTATAGCTCCACTCTAAGTGACTAGAAGGTTTTAAAAGCATCTTCAGCTGTCAGACTTGAACAAAAACAAAAAAGGTCATTCTTTACACAAACATTTCACAACTGGGAAAACCATCTTAGTTGGCTTTATCACTACCATTCTGAACCCACTATTTATTTAGATGTTACATGCAAGCCATCTGTACAACACAATTACAGTATCTGCTTGATGCTATTAAGCTGCTTGCTGCTTTCTGTTGTCTTAATAAAACTGCTGCTTGACATGTGAATGAAATCCAAGACCGGGGTCCAATTCTGCTGATGGTAATCTGCTGCTCGTACAAAAGCACTCTGAAGTTCCAACCTCATAGTACAAATCCTGTGTACTATGGTACAAGGGCAGACTTCCAGGCAGTTTCTCCTAGCTAACTGACTGCAGAGGACTACTCAAATTTACACATGGGCAAATTACAACAGAAACCTTTTTTCTAGATATTCAAGGGAAAAGAGGACTGTTTCCAAATAAGCATCCTCTCCTCACCAACTTCCACAGCTGAACAGCCCAAAGTTAAAAGTATGTTCCAAAGAAAGCAGTGAAATGCAGAGGGAAAGATGAAGTCTAAATATGAAGAAAAAGATTATATCGCTTGGAGGAAAGGAAAGGAGAAAAAAAAAAAACTTCCAGTGATGACATAATTATAACAAAATACCCCTGGCAGGAATGAAAATAGAATGGGCTTGATGGTAGTATAATTGTTTGATCTAGCTTTTTTTAAAATAAGGGTTAGTATAGCACCTTATTTCTGTTTATTAAATTTCCCAGGTAACTGGCATTAATTACCATGATTTAAGTGATATTACCAATAGGACTTGGAAATAGCTACCAAAACACTGACTACAATACTTAAATTTCATTAGATTTAATTACCGCAAAGTTACATCTGGTGAGAGAAACATAATTGTATAACTATCCTCAGCATTCTAACTTGAGTTCAGCCTCTGCATATTACATACTTAAGTATCTAATTTAGGTTCTAAAATTCACTCCAGTTAATAACATGTAACTAGCAGAAACATAAAGAGACAGTGACAAACAGGTCTCTATGAATTAAAATCAGGTCTAATTATGTGACCTTTCTGTGTCCCTTAGAGCCCTCCTGAGGGCAGGTATTTCAAGCAGTCTTGGTGACCAGTCTCAACAGTAACCATGCAAATGGAATGTGTAAGATGGAGAAAAACCATCTCCAGTACTAATGAAGAAAGCAGAAAATAATTTGCTTTATAATCAAGGTTCTGTTCTATTTTCTTCCATTTCCTTCTGCATGTCACTGTCTGTCATATTTCCCCTAATTTAAAAGCAATCAGACAGCCTCCAAATAATTAAACAATACCCTTTATCTCTCTAATTTTCACTTTTAATACAGCACCATGGGATTTCAACATAGTGCACGCTATTATAAATGCACAAGCTCTTTACATGTAGCTACACTCAGAACTTGTAAATTAATTCAACACCAACACAAGATTTAGAAATAGACTGGACTGCCAACATGCTAATGATGGGTAAGTGGTGCTTTATGGCAAGAATGTCCCTGCTGTCACAGGCACTGCCGTTTCTTAATATTGCTATTGCTACAAAGATTTAACAATACCAAATATTTTTAAGGACCACTTTCTAAATTTATGGTAATGTGTACATATTTATAACTCCCGTCATGATCTTAGATAACTTATTGTAATCCACATACTCTCTTCAGTGTTACAGTGCTTACTAATCAAGTATAAAATCTGGCACAAATTTCATAATGGAATTGAGCTATGGCAACAATATTCTGTAAATACACACACACAAAAAAGCAGTACATACCACATTAGAAAAATGAGATCAAAGTAAACTTGGAATTTTTTATTAACAAAATATAATTTAAAAATAGCATCCAGTGCTCTGCTTTAATCCACAATAAAACTGCTAATGTAAACAAAATAGAAACTGTAACACACATAAAAATGTAGGAAACCTTCTAAGAAAGCTGAAGTGTATGATTTTGCAGAACTCACAACATAAACAAAGAGGTGTAAAAAACAGGGATAGCTCTGAAGAGTTCATGTGCTACAGCAGCTGTATCTGACAAGAAAACCCTCAAAGCTATGACTTTACTAATAAGCTTCTACATGTTTCTGAGTCCATGCAAACACTAAGAAGCAGGTTTACAGACACTCACAGAGCACAAAATGGAAATTCCTAGCCCTGTATGAAACCCCACACCACCACTGGCAGACCTTGTGTGAAATCAGTACTGTCTCTTTAAGCTCGAGGACCTGCTCCACTTAAGCAGTCTGCAGCCAAGGAAAAGTTCTGAAGTTAAACTCTCAGGAGCAAACATTTTCTACTTGTGAAGTAAACTCTGTTGAAAGACAGCAGACTACGGTCCCACCAGTAAAAACAGGAAAGTTTTCAGCCAGTGACAGCTCTGCCTACAGACGAGAAAAAAAAAAAAGTGTCACAGACTCACTTTATTAAACCATATGCTCATTGCCCTGTGAAGAAAGCAGGGTCACTAATTAGTTCATTCTGTGAAAGAAGCCCCTCCTGATCCCGTTGACTTTTGTCCCCCCGGTTAGCTCAAGCTATTTCTGTCATGCAACTTGAAAATCACTGGAGGGAAGAAGATCGCCATAACAACCGCTGAAATGATCTTGTGGAATGTGTCTAGTGGCACTGGAATAACCTGAATATGTGCTCCAGATGTGTCGGCTGTCACGGAAAAAGTAAACACATCTGATGGACAACGTATGACTGGATGGCCTCACGGTTGACTCCAGAGAGTTTGGGATGGAGGGGAAAGAAAGGAAAGGAGGCAGGGAAATGGAGTCAAGGGTGCGACAAGTCACCCTGTGGACCTGTGCAGCCTGGCAGGCTGAGAGGGGCGAGGACTGGGCTCGATTGTTCCATTTCTGTCCCTCCTCTGAGTGGCCTCTATGGGACTGCTACAGCCTCTGTGAGTTTCTGTCTGGCACAGACTTGTGAGCTTTTGGGAGCAAACTGAAATATGAACTTCTAGGGGGAGGGGGAGAGGAAGAGGGGTTTCATGATGCTTGCTTCCTAAAGCTTGTGTGTCAATAGACGTTTTTTTTTTTTTTTTAAGGCATTCTGCTTCTACATTCCCAGTCCCTTCTCACAGAAATAACTTGGCCTGTCGCCTTCACTATACTATAAAGCAACGCATTTATCACATTGCTGAAAAAGGCAAGCCTGAAGATAAGTCATATTTTCAAAAGTTGGGCTTAGCTTGCCCCCCCAGCACAGACAGGCACCCACTTTATCTACCATTTTCAGCATTACTTCTAGTAAGTAATAAATAATACTTATTTACAATTATCAACAGCATGTACCTGTATTTCTAAGGAAAAGAAAACTTAAGGAAATAATCTGGGTTATAGGTAGCGTTCCTTTCCTACCCATTTAAAAAAAAAAAAAAAAAAAGAGATGATGCAGCTGATCAACAGTTAAGAATATGTATCTAAAGGGCATTCTTTGAGCTTTATGATCCTGATCTAAAAAGCTGTAATTATCACGCATATACACAAAATCTGCAAAGAGAAACATGCACCTGTACAAGGCACTTAGGAAGATACCATAGACTGTAAAATGGTCTGCCCAAGTGGATGAAGCTGTGGCATCAGGAGACCAGTAGAACATAGCCCTAAGCAAGTGTTTTGCCGTAATTTTACAGAGGCAGGAGTAAATCCATAGGCAAAATATCAAGAAAAACTGTCTTGAATTTATTCTGTACAGTCAAGATTGGCTCAGTCCAAGACTTCAGACAGGAACACACACAACCTCTGCCTTTGGAAGAAGTACTCTATGTTCAGGCACTCTGGGGCTGGATAAAGAAAACTTACAGCTGGGGCCAATTTCTGCTAAACTCAAGTGAAATTTAACATGTCATAGGAATTCCTCCATACATTCCATAATAAAAAGAGAGAAGGAAAATCTTGAAAAACAAATCTTATGTTAAAAACTTTACAGAAGAGCTCCAAAATACAGACATAAAACAGATCCACGTGGTCTTTTAAGAAATCATTTATCTATTTGTTAAAAAGGCTTTAAAATAAACATTTAAGTATTGCAAGTTAATAATTTTATAATTATGCCTCAATTATGAATTTACAAAAACAGTGCATGTTGCCAGTTCTCTTACTGCTTCATTTATCTGGGTTCACAATCTCTCAGACAATCTATATTTGGAAGAGAAAAGCAAGTGTCAACCCCCTCCTCCAAAAAACACATACCAGAAATTTTACTTCAAACCTATAGGAAACAGAATTCAGTTAATTAGAGATAATTGCACTTACAAAGTGCCTAACTGCAAACAATTCACAGTGCTTGTTTGGATAAAAATGAAGCAGGCTTCGAAACTCAACTTTTTAATTAACTGGAGAGAGAATATCACATGGTGGCACTTCCCAAGATGGCTGACATGAAGAGGTTCAAAAAATTTTGTAGTTGCCTCAGGTATCAGCAATAATGAAAGTCATGGTGTACTAGCCCCAATAAGCAGCAAACTCGTAAATCTTCAGCAGGTTCCCTTTTTCCATATTTAGACATAGTTTAACAGTATTACCCAGACAATGGGAGAACTAATATTCTGGAGAGATGTATGGCAAGAAGACAAAGTTGCATCACTGCGGATCTCTCCACATAACCTTCCATGCAAGGGGGCCTCATTGGGAAAGGACTGCAAACAGCCAAAAATTTGCCTTTCATAGGAAACTCTTTGCCTTCCAGGCAAATACAGCAAAACATAACACCACCAAACAGCAAGCCAAGCATTGTAAAAGAACACAGAATTCTAACAGTTAATGACAATTGGAGAAAAAATACCTAACTCAACAAGAAGAAAAAAAATCTGTTTTATGAATTTTTTAGCTTAGCATGTTTAATGTTAAATTATAATCATGGTAACAAGACCTTAAGGCCCTAGATACCATGCAGCACTAACGGGTCAGACTCCTATATTCTGTAAGCTAGGAATGAACCACATCATTTTTTGTATAATCAGGAGTACTGGATTCTACGCATGGAATTTTTCTTCGTTTAGGACCTACATTCACTACAACAGTTAAAATAGTTACACCAAATAGTTCTGCTGCTTATAATCAGATAATTGTTATGCTTGGTAGGAAGGGGACTATGCTGACACTTGGACTGTCTACTCCAATGATTGACTGAACCAAGTCCTAAGTGAGGACTTGTATTGTTGCAAACCATGCCTCCACAAACTTTGTTACTTATGCACATGACTGGCTGCATACATATCCTAATATCGAATGGTTACAGAACAAATAAACACCACTTTTTCTGTGGAACAAATTAGATTCCCTCCATGTTAATTGGTGTGGGCAGCCAATCTATAAATCACTTAAGTTAAGGAATGACTCAGAAGTTAAGCAAAAAAACCCCAAACAACTCATACACACCACCACCACAAAACAGTAACAGTTCATAAACTCTCAATCTTAAAAGCAAGCATAATGCAAAAGCAAAAAGTAAATCTTAATTTGAAGCAAAGTACTGTCATACGGTCTTATTCAATTGTGCTGATGCAGGTGTCAACATGCTGGCAACGGGTGGGCTGCAGGGGTGGTCTCTATGAGAAGAGGCCAGGGCCTGCCCCATGCTGGACATAGGTGGTTCCGATGGAGCCACTGCAGAACACAGGTGAGCCCCCCAGCCAAGATGGTGGTGCCTCAGGGAGAACATATTTAAGAAAGGGCAAAACACACTGAATAGAGGAAGGTGGGCTGGGGTGGGGGGGGGGGCGGCAGAAAGGCTAAGAAAAAGCAGTGCAAACACCAAGGTCAGAGAAGGTGGAGGAGGTGCTCCCGGCAACAGATCCACCTGCAGCCCATGGAGAGGACCATGCTAGAACAGATGTCCACACTGCAGCCTGTGGAGGACCTGACACCAGAGCAGGGGGATATTCCTGGAAGGAACTGTGGCCCATAGAGAGCCCAGACTGGAACAGATTTTTCCTGAAGGTCTGCAGGCTGTGAAAGGATCCATGCTGGAGCAGGGAAAAAGTGTGAAGAGGAAGGAGCAGCAGAAAGGAGCTGTTATGGACTGCATTCCACATCCCTCTGCATTGTTTGGGGGGAGTAGAGGAGTCAGGAGTGAAGGAGAAAGTGAGCAGCTGGGTGGGAGTTTGTCCCTTACCCAATGTTAACTCATCAAATCAACAAATGTAATCACCATCTCATGGACTGAACATAAGACAAAGGAAGTGTGAAGTATCGTTTTGCAATTGGGCTATTTAGTCCTTCATAAGCAATTCACAGAACACATCTAGGTTGCATTGTTTTGACTAAGCATTTCTCAATATCCAGCACAGCCATTATTGGTAATCATTTCTACCTATAACAAGCAATGGGAAAGTCTTCCACTTAGTGAAGTAGGATTAATATGAACAAATTTTCTAAGTGACTTTAAGACCCAGTCCCAGACTGTTACACTTGAGCATGTTTTCGTAACCTCAAGAACTGCCATCTTCTTCAGGAAACTAAGGTTTATTATTCAAAAGTCTTTTTCTAAGCTTTTTCACCTAATTGAAGGTAGTTTTCAGATAATGTATAGAATGCTGGGAAGAATTTCAGTTGCTTTGTACAAACATTCTGCACACAACCTACTTTTTTTTCCTCTGTCCAGTTTTGGCACTCATATGTTTACTATTCAATACAATCATAAATACTGATTTACTCAAGGTTTAGTCAGGACAGTGGAGTAAGAGAAATCATGCTTCAAATAAACCACCTATTTTAATTAAGAGTTCAGAAGAAGCATGCATTGGGGTGCAAGAGAACGCAAATGCTCCTCCTAACTAAGACTCCATCTGGTGAAGGAAACATTTACATGTAGGGAAAACCACAGCTTCACCTGGTAAAAGTCTTCATTCTTACAATGAAGTCAATTAGACCAACTGAGAAACTGGTTACATCTTATAAATCTGTGTGCTAAAAGTCCTGCTTTTTCCACATGGGATTCAGTTCAAGCAGTGATATTCATCTGACTGACGTCTTCTGAGAAAAAAGTCCCCAGATCAGGCATGACTGAAAACAGAGGATCATAAAGCACAAGAAGCAAATGCAAGTTGTGTGAATGTACCTCATACAGGGCATGGCTTGCCAAAGTTCTCAGGACAGATAAAAATCTCTATTGAAGTCAGGGAGACAAATCTGTATTCCTATTAATGCCCTGACACAAAATCTGCCAAAATACAGTATTTTATAGTATTTTACATTGATTTAGGGGCAACATTAAGGACTGCTGGTTTAGTTAGTTGTTGGACTGCTTTGTTTTTGATTCACTCTGATTCAAACTCTATTCTTTTACTCAAACCAGTGAAGACACTTGCTCCTGCCTCCACCTGTTGGATTTACTATGGTTTATTTCCCACCGATATAAATATCAAGGCTTCAGGGAAGCACTTTTTCATTTCAAATAAATCCATTAGATGTTCCATGTCACTAATTTGGTTTGTTCCTGCTGCCTCTTGCTTACAGACACCTGAAGTTTGCTCATCTCTCTCTCACAGCTCATCATTTATCAGAGGGTATGCAGCTGGAGTTCAAGCACTCCAAAATACTAAATATGAACAAGACATATCACACTCCTCTGCAGATCTTCAGAGTAAGTCTGATCACTCACGGAACCAGATGTTTTGTTATCTCCAAATTAGGCACGGACTTCATTTCGCACTGGGGAAGGGCTTCATCTTACCATCTATCATGTTTCTGGAATCCTTCCTTTCCAGTCCAGACAGCACCAATCATGTTTCTGAGTCTGTTCACAACTGAATTTTTGTTACTGTATCACAGGTCTGGCAGGCATTTGTGGGAATGGGAAAGGAGAACAAGTATTAATGGAGAGGATCAGACCCACACTCTCCCCTTGAGAGACTACTGATATGGTACTGATGGTACTGATATGCATGAAATAACACACAGCACTTTTCTTTTACAAAAGCATAACCTCCATGTGTATGATTCTGGATAAAAAACTATCCTTTTAGCTTCAACAAAGCTCTTGAAAAATTAGGGAAATACAAACGTGACACTAGAAAACCAAAAAAAGTTACATTCACTAATTGTGTCAGACAAGTGTTCCTCCGAGTTCTGGATAGTGCTTCTTTCAACCCTTGCAAACACACTAGGGACCTAACTCATGGTGAATACAACTCTTCAGCTACAAGGGATTGTTTCTTCCTGATACAATCGGAGCAGATGAAAACCAGATGCTGGGGGTCTGGTTTGATGGGGTTTTGTTTTTAGGGATTTTTGCATAACAAAAGTAATTCGACTTTGTGGAGCTTAAAAATGCTGTCTTCCCAAGAGACATAACTCAGTATGTTGCATACTAGCAAAAGACAACAGCACTGCCATACACACAGGTCTTTGAGATTTTCCATTCAGTTTTTTTTCATGTACATTAGATGCAGATATTATATGCTCTGGTATTTATACACAGTAAATACACAATGATAAGTAAGATGTCATCAAACAGGCTGTTTCGATGTTTTACTACTTTTTTTGCATGTGTTACACAAAAAAACCATAATAAAGCTGCTTTGAAGATTGAATCAATGAGGGAAGTAAAATGTAAAACACTACAAGTTACCTTCAAAAAGGATGCTGACACACAGGGGAAATTTTCTGTGTGTGCCTCAAAAGTCGTTTGGAAGCTTAAAACTGACACAACAGATGACAGAGAGAAACCAGGAGCAGACTGAATAACTACCAGTAAAACATATCTGTATTTTTGTCTTTGTATCATATTCACAAGACCAGTGCTCAAAAACCTCCATTGGTTCTTCTAAGCTCCTAACTCCAGAACTAA